>PVJC01000415.1:36389-127229 GCA_004026665.1 Murina feae
CACCAGACTAGAGGTTTGCAATAATCGAGTCAAAGATTTGAAACATGAAAAAGAAAAAAGCACCCAACTGGAAGAGAAAAAAGAAAAAAGAATCCAGAAGTGTGAAGATAGTGTAAGGAGCATCTGGGACAACTTTAAGCGTACCAACATCAGAATTATAGGGGTGCCAGAAGAAGAGAGAGAGCAAGATATTGAAAACCTATTTGAAGAAATAACGACAGAAAACTTCCCCTACCTGGTGAAAGAATAGACTTACAAGTCCAGGAAGCGCAGAGGGCCCCAATCAAAAGGAACCCAAGGAGGACCACACCAAGACACATCATAATTAAAATGCCAAGGGCAAAAGACAAAGAGAGAATATTGAAAGCAGCAAGAGAAAAGCAGTTAGTTACCTACAAGGGAGTACCCATACGACTGTCAGCTGATTTCTCAACAGAAACCATGCAGGCCAGAAGAGAATGGCAAGAAATATTCAAAGTCATGAATAGCAGGAACCTACAACCAAGATTACTCTACCCAGCAAGGCTATCATGTAAAATTGATGGTCAGATAAAGAGTTTCACAGACAAGAAAAAGCTAAAGGAGTACATCACTTCCAAACCAGGATTATTTGAAATGCTGAAGAGCATTCTTTAAGAAGAAAAGGAAGAAGAAAAAGGTAAATATAAAAAGTATGAACAACAAAGTGACAACAAATACATATCTATCAACAAGTGAATATAACAAGTCCATAGAAATATCTGATGAACAGAATAAACTGGTGAATAGAATATAAGTAAGGGCATAGAAATGGAATGGATTGATATTTCTCAGGGGGAAGAGGACATGAGGGGTATGGGAAGAGAATGAACAAAAATCTTACATCTATGGATGAAGACAGTGGGGGGGCGGGTAAGGGCACAGGGCAAGGGGGGGAACCAGGTGGAGGGGAGCTATGGAGATTTAAAAAAAAAAGAACATCTGTAACAATCTGAACAATAAAGAATATTTAAAAAAAAATAACCATAATATTTTTGCTTACATTCATTGTTTCCCACCCTCACAATAAGTGGTCGACCTGAAATCTTCTGTAATAAAAAATCTGTCTCCTCCGCTACCATCTATGACCCATTCTAGTTTGCCATTTTTTTTTTACCTTTTTTTTTTTTTTACCTTTTTCTTTCTTTTTTTTTTTTTAAGAGAAAGGAAGAGGAAGCAAGAGAAAAAAAACATCGACACGAGAAACAGACCTGTTGCCTCCCTCATGCACCCCAACTGAGGATCAAACCCAAAACCTGGGTGTGTGCCCTGACCAGGAATTGAACCCACAATCTTTTGGTATTCAGAATGATGATCCAACCAACCGAGCCACACTGGCCAGGGCTAGTTTGCTTTTTGTGTGTGTGAGTGTGTGTGTGAATTTTGTCTTCTGTCCATAAAAGAGGGAAACATAGCCTGAGAACCAGTTAAAACAAATACCAGGAGAGTTCTCTGGAAACACCCATGTGGAAGTGGATAAACAAAAATACCCTGTCGTGTCCCTGACACTGGCCAAAGTGTTCAGACAGGGTATGTACTTCTAGTTTCTCATGGAAAGAAGAACTCAAAATTGCTGATTCTAGCCACTGGAATTGTTGAGCCAGGGTTCTCAAGCTGTGATAAAATATAAAATATAAGAAATGTCATGTAATGTAATGTATCATACCATAAGATTTCTCCCAGCCTATTGCCAAGAAAAAAGTTACTTAGGGCAATGTGGTTTCATACAGAAGCCAATGAACTTGTATAGACCCCAGGAGTGATACGTTTCCTAGACGGAAATGAGGAAGACGAATATACTCCCAGTCCTCACTCTTTGTACCTCTCCACCCCTAAATCCTCATTTCTTAATATAGGGACAACCTCAAAGTCAGGAGCCTTGCGTTTAAACACAGCGAAAGACTAGGAAATGCTTGGCCACTTAGTGCTCGGTAATCCTTCTCTGTGAATCTCCTGGGACTTTTCCAGACACAAGCTTTTGCTAATTGGCATGATTTACAGAATAGAAAGGCTGAGGTTTTTATAACCTAAATATTTTCCCAAGAGATGAATCAAAGAGTTATAGCTTGAGCACAGGTACAAGGCAAGGATTCAATATACTCAGACTACTCAGGTAACAAACACCTAATATTTATTAATAAATTAGTACACTTGAAGGCATTTTTCTGATATCAGTCCCTCACCACTATCCACAAACCCCGCCCACACAAAGGGAGCCCACATCACCTTTGATTTAGAACCTGACCACTGAGCATTAGAGAGTATGTTTATAAATGGGAGCAGAGGTGCAAATATATCAGACAAGAGCTCTTACAGCTGCAGCCACTTCTAACTGACGTGACTGAATGATGCAGGAATCCCACCAAGACCAAGGCCTTGATCCAGGGCACACTGGACCTATCAACTACGTGTGGATAAAAAAACAAACCTTGAAAGCAAAGTGGGGCAAATTCCCTATGGAAAAGGCGCCCTGACACTCATTTGTGACCTTCCAAAGTGCAGCAATATGTTCCCGAACAGCTTGACCCCTAAAAGATGAAGTTCAAGTTCTTTGGTGGTCCAATTGTGAAGCCACTTAAATAGCAGGTCCTGGTGGCTTGAGGATTTCACGTCTCCAGCCCAGAGAGCATTCGTGTAAGAGGAGGAGGACAAGTAATCAAGCATTCTACATGGTGTCTAGGTGAAAACCAGACAGTTGGCATCGGTGTGGTCAAGTTTCGGCCATGAGTATGAACAACAACGAGGCATATGAAAAAGACAACGCAACATCTCACTGAATTACAGCAACTCGACAGGGTCTTACGTGTCCTTCGCCCTTAAGAAAATTCGCAAGTGACAATCATAAAAAAAAAATGGTAAGAATAAAAAACATAGATGTGGACGTTGAGACATGCAGACTGCTGAGAGAATTCACAGGGCGCCATCACTTCTGAAGAGGCTCACAGTCCGGTGCGCTGGAGCAGTCACAATGCGTTTGTGCTACACGAAGTGAACGTAAAGTGCGCAGAACAACTTGGAAAATACATAAGAAGGCGAAACAGAGAAAATATGGAACCTAAAAAACTTCAGTGGTGGGTATTTTGCAACAGTTATAGCTTGAAAAGGTTTATAAACTAACTTCCCAGAAAGGGGGGGGTGGGGGGGGACTCAAAAGACTGAAAGACTGGCCATATACTCTGTTACACACACACACACACACACACACACCAAAAGCAACAACAACAAGAAAACCAACCACCCTGACACTAAGATGAGCAATTTCCAGAGTGCAGTCTCCCCTGCGTCCTACAACAGGTCGGGAAGGTGGCTATAAACAGAGTCTAGGAGGGTCTGGCTGGCTTCCTGGCTCTTGACGCCAATAATCTCAAATAGCCGGTCCAGCTTGTCCTCAGCCTGAGGAATCTCTTCAATCACACGCAGCTCCTCAGGATTCAGAATGTGGAGCATGTCGTCAAAAATAGGCTGCAAGTCACAGGGGTCCAGGCGTACCTGCCGCAACACCGTGTCCTTCTTTTCTGCACGGGGAAGAGAGAACAGGGAAGGGGACAGCGGTAAAGGGGCTGTGCTGGGGGCCAGGGAGGGCAGCTAAGAATGACAGCTCCTCTCTCCCCGGGCTATCCCCAACCTACCACCCCAAGGTGAGTGAGGGAACCTCTGGCACACTTTGAACCACACGGGAGTTCTTACTTGCATTGCATGTAAGAAAACTAAATAATATTGGCCAAATAAGGATCAAAGATCTGCTTCAATGGGTTGTGGATGTGTGTGTCTTTTAACAAGACCTTTGTCTAACCCTAAATGACTTCTAAATTCTTCTAAAACTCGGAAGGAAAATATTGTAATACCTTTTTAAAAAATCTGAAAAACTACCCCCCACAAATATTTTACTATTTTCCCCATCAGTAGTTTGCTCACTAAACAAAAGACCTCAACCCACCTTCTCCCCCGGCTCCTGTTTATTCCAAGTCAATGTAATCTAATTATATGATTATCTACTTATGATGCTATATTTTAAAACTGGACTGCTAAGAGCAAAATTACACACATAAGAAAATAATGCTTCTTGGGTCATGCCTTACAATGGTGTGAGAAACTATAATTCATCTATATATATAAAAGCCTAAGTGACCGTTTGACTGGTAGCTATGTTGCACAATGACCACCAGGGGGCATACACTCTGATCAGTAGGTTAGGTTGCTGCTGGGGCCCTGTCAGCCCCGAATTTGTTTCACCTGCACCCCAGACCCAGAGAGGAAGGAGGAGGGAGCCTGATTCCTCACGGAATCACCCATGGGTAAGCTTGCTGCTGGGGCCCTGTCTGCCTGAATCTGGTTCACCCATGCCAGATTCCCTTTCAATGTGCATGAATCTGTGCACCAGGCCACTAGTTATTATAAAAATCTTTCTCACCTGGCTGGCATGGCTCAGTGGTTGAATGTTGACCTATGAACCAGGGGGTCACGGTTAGATTCCCGGTCAGGTTACATGCCTAGATTGTGGGCTCCATTCTCAGTAGGGGGCATGCAGGAGGCAGCCAATCAATGACTCTCTCTCATCATTTAAATTTCTCTCTCTCTCTCCCTCTCCCTTCCTCTTTAAAATCAATAAAAATATTTTTAAAAAGCTTTCTCTAAAATATAACACAAAATATAAATATTTTACATAAGTATAAAATAGATAAATATAAATATGTAAAATATTTAAAATATAAGTATGTGAAATAGAACATATTTTATAAATTATAAAATAAAACATAAAATATAACCCTTCACTAAAATATAACTGGAATTAAACAAACTAGGAAATTCCTAACAAAGTATCTGTCATTGATATAGTGTGCATGTTAATTCCTAACCCTGCTATTAAAAACTGAAAGTGGCAAATTATGTACCAAAAGCACCAATTGATAATGCTTAAAATATTGTTATTTACAACTAAGCTTAACAGTGAATTTTAATTCGAGCCACTAAAACCTATACTTCAGCCACTCAAGAGAGGCTAATGCTTTAAATCTGTGGGTTCTGCAAGCCTGGTAAATAATTTTCAGAAAACCTGTCAGACTACATTTCATCAGACCTTTTCTGAAACACACATGTGATGGCATCATGAGGATCAAGGGTGACGGACCCTCCGGAGCACAGGCTCTCAGACAGGCAGCCGGGGCTGTCAAGAGTTTCCACGTGGGTCCCCACTAGCTAACGACATGATTTCTCCCGGGCCGGCTTTATCACATTGTCGGGACAGTTTCTCTAGGGCTGTGGAAGCGGCAGGGAGGCGTTCTGAGGGCTCTTGCAGGGAAGGCTTCACGTCTGTACCTTTGGTAATAAAGGAGCCCGTCCTGCTCAGCGCAGAGGAGCCACTGGATGTGGAGTCGCAGCGAAGAAGGGGCTCGGACTCGTCCACGAAGAAGCCCTTGCTCTTCTCCAGCGGGGAGGGCTCCACGGTCAGGAGGGTGGAATTCTCAAGTTTCGGGTTGGGGCTGGGGATGGGGCTTGGGCTAAGTGGGCTGGGGCTCATTGGGAGAGCCAGTTTGTCTGCGTCCAGCTGTGGGAGGGAACAACAAAGGGAATGTGTTTAAGTATATACTTAAAAGTCACAGAGAAAGAAAAGGAAATTAAAATGTTCTCAGAAGCTTTTCTGTCTCATTTAACATTTTACAAATCCTCCCACTGACAGTCCTTACTAACTTATCATACTATTGTTAAACACACACAAACTCACCATACACAACACTTGAAAAAAAAAATGGATTGCATTTTTAGAGAGAGAGGAAGGGAGAGGGAGAGAGAGAAACACCAATGTGAGAGAAGAACATCAATCAGTTGCCATCTGCACGTTCCTACTGAATAGAGCTCAAAACCCACACATGTGCCCCGACCAGGAATCGAACTAGCAACCTTTCAGTGCATGGGCTAATGCCCAACCAACGAGGCTTCAAAGGCCAGGACCACACTGATTTTTAAACCCTTCAAAAATATACATAAGAATATGTATGAGTATTAAAAATCCGGAAGCATATATATCAAGCTGTCACCTCATAGAAGTAGAACTGGACAAAGGGGAAGATCCCCAACTTACAATGTAATTTTGTAGAAAGGTCTTGGATAATAACTGGTATATTCCTCAGAAGACACCAACCCTGGTGACACCTCGATCTCAAAGGTCTAGCCTTCAAAATTGTGAGAAAATAAACTGTTGTTGAAGCTTCCCAGTCTGTGCTGCTTTCTTATGGAAGCCCTAACAAACTAATTACACCCTCTCTTTACAAGTAAGGAAACTGAGGCCTCCAGAAGTGACTTAATTAAGGACTCCCAACCAGTAAGTGCCAGAAATAAGTCTAGATTTGAGGTTTCCTGATTTCCACTTCAAATAGCTCAAGAAATAAAATTGTTTGAAAGAACAAGAACAGAGCACCCGAAGCATGAGCATGAAGCTTGCCTTCTGGAGTGGGCACCAGAGAGACAATAACAAAAAGCAAACACAAGATGGTTTCTGACGGAGAGAGAGAGTGAGCTTCATGGCCACTCGGGCTGGTGTGCAGACAAGAATCAAAGTAGGATGACAGCATGCTGCAGCTTTGGCCGGGTGAGGTAGAATCAAGGCTGTATCCGGTGGATAGTGGAGAAGGGGGAAGTGATAGCATTAGCACCCCATTTCACAGGTGAAATGACAGAGAGGTTCCACAGCTACTGGGAGAAAATCAGTGTTCATCTCAGGTCTGCCTGCCATCTCTACACAGCCCCTGTCGTTTGACGCTACACTTCAGAACTCTGGCAGGTACTTGTGGTATTTTCTAGTTCATTGATTTTTATCTGTTCATTGGCTCTTCTGGCACGAATGAAAATCTGGGAGCGGGTCACACAAGGGCAGGGTTCAGGGAGTGATGAGCACTCTTCCCACAGCTGTTAATCACACTCATTAGAACCCTCATGGCTTCACTCACACAAGTCAACTTCAAGTTCCTCAGCCAAGAGGACATTGACCCTCCTTTCCAAGCATCACTTTGAAGAGTTGTAAAACGCACAAAGCAAACACAACTGCCTCTTTTACAACCTTTAAGGCCTAAGAAATTCTTGCAGTGGACTGCAGGTTCTGAAGACCATTGATTACTTCACGTCTAATGCTGTTCCAAGAGCATTTTTCTTCTGTGCAACCACCCACACCTCACTGTTGCTCCCAGCGCAAGTTTAAGACTTGGAAAACACGCATTCCCAGCGGCCCCCGGCGGATCCACAGACAAGTTTTATGTATATGCTTTTAACATTTTATTTCAATAGGCCTGGCATGTGCCCCTGCTCCCTGCAAATGCACATGGCCATTCATGCCAATACACGTTTTTTATTCACTCAGACAAAGAGCACTTGTCTACGCTCTGGTTCTCAGGGACATTACATTGGACACCATGGTCAGTCAATATAGTGCACTATTCTTGCTTGAAAAGAAATTCCCACCCACAAATCACATGGTAACAGGCTAAGCAATAAGATGTCCACCCACCTATTTCCTGAACTCAGTTCAAAACTTTAAGTATTTAACTCCCTCCCCCTACTTTTGCCAAAGGACTAATTAATCATGTGATTTCCAACATAACTTGGAAAGACAGAATGCTGATGTGATGCTGTCCTGTAATTAGTGAACATGAAAATGCCCCTAGGAATTGTTTTAGCATCACCACATTGGAGCTAAGCTAACCATTCTACCACTAAAGCCAGAGACCATGACAATCATCTTTCTAGAAAATCTATTCTGCTACAAGGATACACAATAGCTAGTTGCATTTGAGATTTCTCTAAAGTTATATGCATTTTTTTCACTCTAATAAAAAATATTGATCCTAGGAACTTACTTTTTTCCTCTTTACTTTAATATTTATAATACCCCCCCCCCCCGCAATTGGTTTGCAACACAGCATGTAACTCAAACACTGTGTTACCCGTGGTAGCTCTTATCAGAAATTGAGTCATCAGGATATTTGGAATAAATGAATTCTTTATTTCATTAATTCAGAAAGTCCTTGGTTCGGTATGGAGTTTACAGCAACTGAGGAACACTTACAATAAAATTTAGAAACTAAAAGAGAAGACAGATATTCTAAACAAGAAAGCCAGATTTCCACAGAAGAGGGTCTTTTCTTACAAAAGCTTTGAGCGTAAACTTTTCAAAACATTCACAAAATGAGTAACTTAATTTATTCCTTATGCTTCTTTGAGCTTTCCAAATTCTCTGCAGGGACACATTAACTTTATAATTAAGAAAACAATAAATGTTATTTTTGAAAGCATTCACCACTGATAAGTATATTTTCCCTCTGCTAACTTGAAAATGTTGTGGCCGCAGCCTTTTATTTATATCGGTAGCCAAGAAACAGGATCGTTGGAAGAGCATCTACTTGGCTGAGCTCCTCTCTATACTTTTGTTAAATGTTCACGGGCACAAAAGGGCAACACCCTCTTCCCCCCCCACCCACCCCCAAACTTCTTGCAGTCAGGCAGATATTAAGATGTAAAGGAAAGGCCCCTGGGAAAACTTGGCCAACAAAGGAAATATATCCACCAGCTATCTTGAAGCCCCTTTAGAGAAATGTGAAAAGTACGGTTCTTTTTGTTTTATAGCCATGAGGTAATCATGCTAACTTGGAAGGCTCAATTGAGAAATGAGGTAGAGACAGTAAGACAGACCAAAAGGGAGGGGGCAGGGATAATAAAGAAAGAACCAGCCCAAAACAGATGGTTCTATTGTGGAAACTTCAAGAGCGTGTACTATATTTTGGCCAAATGAGACCCAAATGTCCTTTCTTCCCGTGGAAGCACACTTAGTCCTTCCAGATACTGCAGTTGCTAGTCCAACCTGAAATGGGAAGAGATAAATGGTTCCCCTGACTCAACAGCTGAGTCACACATAGAGGAACTCCACTGCTGACCTGACCATCTTCCTCTGATTTCCAGAGCCACCGAGAATGAAGAGCCATCCCAATCGGTTAGTACACAAGGTATTGACTGAAATGTGTGAGCTTCAACACCTCTGGGCTATGGAGGTGTGTAGCCATGTTTATGAGAACAAGGACTCTACCTGCACTCGCGTTGTACTGGAGCGAGCCATTTCCAGCTGTGTCCTTATAGCCCTCGCTCCTACCTCAACCAGAGCCCCCAAACGGAGTGCTCACTCTGGGTGTTCCACCAAATCACAACCAGAAAACGAAGCTGGAGCTCAATTCTCCCCTTTCATATTAAACCGAGAGACCACTTGATTGCCTGGCCTTCCCTAAGATGCTCGGAAATGGAAGGTCCAGCGTTTCACTAGCCCCTCGGGAGGGCAGAGCCGGCAATGCTAAAGGAAAGTCCTTCCGAGCTTCATCCAAGAACAGGGCCGTATATACATGGAATGAGATTTTGAGAGCACTTTCCTTCTCTCCTAAGAGCTAGCAGCATTCCTGAATATATTCTACCGACAGGAATGCGCTAGAACCCTGGCCTCAGAGCTACCTTTTTCAGCATGCATTTCATTTTCCCCACAGTAGACTCCTAAAAATCAAAGTCATGGAAACCCTGGGATACCATCGCAAGGGAAGGCATGATCTCAGAAAAACCATTTGCTTCTGCAGACCTGTTTCCCTATTTCTAAATGAAAAAGTCTAGACAAGGTTATCTCCGTTCAAATTATGTCATTTATTGTTTTTCTTCCTATTGCTATTACATTCTCTACTCCCACCCCAACCCCCACCCCAAATCCCTTTCTCCTTCCAAGTTACAGCCAACAGGTTCACTCAACTAAGGTTTACCTCCGAGTTCATTTCAATTACGACACAATTACAATCTCCCTGTGGATGCACAATCTGTTTTCATAAAACTAATTAACAACTTTGATGCCTCGGTAACCCCCTGAAATGAAGCAGTAATTACCCAGCCTGGGTACTCCTTACCAATCTGCCAAAATGATTCAACTTAAGCCCCTGGCTCCTGGCACTGCCCATTTGGATTCCAGAAGACACCCCTTGTCCTCTCTGCAGCCAGATATGCCTGACAGACTCAAGAGGAAAGCTTCTTTGAGTCAAAAAATCACCCTTTCAACTAAACTTTTCCTCCAGACCTCATCTAACACTTAGAAAAATTTCCATTACTTTAAAAATCGGTTCTTAAAAGCATATTTGTGAAATTCAATGAAAACAAATTGCTATTCCATCTGAGTCGACCAAGTATATGAAAAGGGTCACTAAGAAATAATCCATTATTAATACTGTGCAAAATGATCCAGCATGAAATATATGTAATCCATTTGCTGTTAAGGTAACTGTTTATTAGCTCCATTTTAGAGATGAGAAAACTGAGGCTATAAGAGATTTAAGTAACCCAATCGAGATCACAAAGGCAGGACTCAAGATCGGGTCTGTCTAAGTTTCAACTAATCCTCCTTGCCAAGCCGTGTCACTTCCCTGTCTGGACTCACTGCATTTAGAGAAACTGACAAACCCTATAAACTCAATATAAAGAGTCTAAGGAGCTGCCCTGGCCCCTTAACTAGAGTGAAGGGGTCAGAGACAGGGACTGCAAGGATCTGTCACTCAATGGCAGAGCTTACACCCCAACTGGTTGACTGCCTGGAGACAAAGATGGGAGATTCTGTAAATACCCATCACTTCAACTGTAGCCAATAACTTTGTTGTCTATTTGAAAATATTTCAGATCCCAACAGACCAGTGACTGTTTAAAACAACAAATTCCATTTCTATTAAAGGTTTATCTCAAAGGAATTGACACACAAATAAATACATAAGTACAACTATTTAAGGATTATAATAGCTAAAGCTTGTTCCCCTGCTTTCCCAGCTGCTCACGGAAATGAGATTTCATGACCTCCTATAGGTCTGTGTAGGTATGTGCAATTGAGCTCCAATAAAAACAAGCATTATTCTCCTTGCCCTATAAGCATCTCTTGATATCTGAATCTATTCGGTCCAATTTTATTTTATTTTATTTATTTTTTAATTGATTTTTTACAGAGAGGAAGGAAGAGGGACAAAGAGTTAGAAACATCAATGAGAGAGAAACATTGATCAGCTGCCTCCTGCACACTCCCCACTGGGGACGTGCCCGCAACCAAGGTGCATGCCCCCGACCGGAATCGAACCTGGGACCCTTCAGTCCACAGGCCAGTGCTCTATCCACTGAGCCAAACCAGTCAGGGCAATTCAGTCCATTTTTATAAGAATTCAGATAAAAAAGAATGCTTTGTGATCCAAATCCAGGATTCCAGCTGTAAATGAGGGCTCAGGTAACCAGAGTTTCCAGCCCTGATACCAAGGAAAACACCTACAATGATTTCTCCCTTAAAACAAAACAAAACGAATACACTGCCCCAACAAAAAAAAAAAAAAGGAAAAATCTACAGGTTTCTTTAAAATCCTAAATGATAGTTTTACAGGCGGTCTTGGTGAAATTAAACCTTGGTTCTTGAGTTTGTTTGGCAAAGAAACATTTCAGAGCCAAGAACTCAAGTTATAAGAGCACGTTTATTCAGAAAGTTAGAGGTAATAGAAGGGCCCTTGAAGCTTAGCGGAGAGAAAGGCAGAGGTTGACATCCCGGGGGGTTTTAAAGGCTGATTGTTTACAAGGGGAGGACCTCAACACAATATTCATCAGCTTTATGCTGAAGTGCCAAAATCAGATTTATTCCCCCGACTTCAACCGTCCTGAGGAGGCTGATGTAAGTTATTTATCTTCTGGTTGGGGAGGAGTGTAAACCACTTATTCTTAAGGGTCCTTGGTTAGGGAAGATAGGATTTTTCAGTTTATTAAATGGCTATAAACTGCTTGGCTGTAAACTATCTCAGCTTCCCTATCCCACTTGTCCTGGCTTACCAACCTGTCTCAATAAGAGACAATGATTTTAGAATCTTCTGAGTGTGAATTCTTGTTAAACCCACCCCAAAGTAGGGATTTGGACAAGGATAGTCCACATTTACTCAGCATCATTTTTGCAAAACAAAAAGAAAAAGTTGAGGAAAATTGGCAGATGCTGATTTTTAAACTTTTTAAGAGTTAGGTTATCAGCTATCAGAAATTTGGAGGAAGTCTTAGAAATGAAAATATGTACTACACATATACACTCACATATATAAAGCAAAATGATAAAATGCCAAGAGTTATAGAATCGAGCTGATACGTTGATAGGTGGTGGTTGTGTAAGTCTTATTTTAAAAACTCGGGAAAATAAATTTAAAACATGGGCTAAGAACCAAATAACCTTGACAAAAGCTCCCCAAACTTTTCCTCGTCTTTTCCTTGTCTAGGCTTTTAGTTCTCTTTCCTTCTCTTTTCTTCTGCCCGGCCCAGATCACAGGACAGGGAGCAAGGGGTACTTCCATTGTATAGGTAGGGAACAGTGCTGACACTTAAGTCTAAAATGATCCATTGGCAAGTAGACATTGTTGACCTTATGCTGTCTAGATCTCCCTGGGGTCATTGTGTCACAGTCCAGTAAGCCGAGATAAGTGGAATAGGAAAACTGAGACAGATAAGCTAAACAAACCGACAGAACAATTTACAGCAGATACAGGTCACCTCCCTAGAGATAACATCCAGGTCTCAGTTGTATTTCAGCTCCAGATCCAGAAAAGCAGCAAAACCAGGTGGGTGACATGGGGACCAGCTGCAATGACACTGACCAGCCCTGGAGGAGCACAGCTTGAGAACTGCCTAACATTCTGCTGAAACCCTCCCCTGAAACCTCACCTGAGATTCCCGCCTGGGGCAAGAGATAAAGCCTCGAGACAAAGTTCCCATTTGGGGAGCAGCCCTGCTATCCCCCTTTTCCCTCTTCTTCCCCCACAGGCATGCATTTTCTAAACCCTAAAGGACCCCACAAGGCTTGAACCAGGAGAGCAATGGGCGGTGGCAGCAGCTGGCAGCTCATACCAGGCTACCCCTTGGACCTGCTCCCAAGGAAGGTCCCTTTCTCTGACTTCCCAGACAGCGAGGGCAGCCTAGCCAGGGCTCTCCTGTTGCTTCTTCTACACCAGTGGTTCCCAACCTTTTTCTGGCCATGCCCCATCTTTCTAAACATATGATTCTTATTATTCAAAAAGTGAGCTCCTATTTACGTGGAGGAAGCCTAGAAGGCCATTAACTTGGTCTAAACAAGCTTCCAAAGAATGTGGCATCCAGGAAAGAGAAAAATAAAAGAGCGAAAGGACAGCTGAAGTGCTGAGAAAGAAATCACTAAGAAATTGTTAAGAAAATAATATGAAGTGATATGAAAAGATAGCAAATAAAGTTTCAAAACATATAATAGAGAACTGAAACATATAAATGTCACAATGTATATTTGTATGCTGTATACGAGGCCCTTAGCAGCACAAGAAATGCAAAAAATTCACTGTTAATAACTCATTCTCTAATTGCCTTCCTTAAAAATCAAACTGCCCCCCTGTGAGGCATGTGCTCCACGCTGGGAACCACTCATCTATGCTAAGCCCTTCCTTGTTTTACCTCCCCAGCTTTAATAAATGTGCCCTCATAGTCACCACGACTTGCATTGTGAAGTTTTTCCTGCACGAAGTCAAGAACCCACACACTACTTACTGGTTGGCCCTAGGCAGACCCACCAAGGGCCAGGTCCCCCTTCCAGTAACAATTGGAGATCATAGTGTAGACGCTGGAATAAGAGTGAATGCCAAGATGCACCAGACCGCAGAGGTTGCAGAACCCAATGAACACTATGCACTGTGCAGGTGAGTGGGGAGCAAAGCCTGCAGAGTGAATTCTCCCACCCTCAAGAGGCTCACAGGATTAACTTGACTGAAAACTGCCAAAACCACTGGAGAGTTATTATTTATTTATTTTAAAAACACCCCTCACGCACCCTAGATCTGTCCAAGCATCGGATAATGAAAGGATTTTGTTTCAACTGCAACCTTACTTAACATTACATTTAAAATTTAGCCCAGCCTAGCTGGCCATGGTGTGTTTCACCCTTAAGTGCCCCAAACGCAGGTGAAGGTAGCTGCTCTCGTCTTGTGTATGCAGTATAAGCCAGCTGCGAATTCTGATCACGTCTAAGAGTTAATTTCAAAAGGCTACAAATCCTGAAGGCTACACATCCACCTACATTTAAGTCAAGGTGTGAGTGGCCAATCCTTGCCCTAAGCAAGAGAATTATTCCTCTTCTGAAAGCCCTGAGGAAACCACAGGAAGCCCCACAAGTAGTGAGTTCTGTGCTGAGCTGCCAAAGCTGGTAAGAACCGGCCAGCTCTGGAGGGAGGAGGGCAGGGCGTGCCCGCCCAGCTGCTGGTGCGTGTGTCTGCAAGCAGTCCTGGCCGCTGACATCAACAGTAAGGCTGCAGCCCTGAGCTGACTCACTGACTCTCAACAAAGCAGGCTGGCTCCCTTGGTTCAGAGTCGGCGGAGTCCACTCACATTCAGACGCACTGCCGAGCCTCTAAGAGCTCAGCCCCATGGAGATGTGAGGAGATCGTGCTGTTGGAAATGATCTCGTGCGTCCTAAACTTCACTGAATGAGACATATTAGGAAGTCTCTCCACAAAAAAGCCTTTGGACAGTTCTAACCACGAAAAAAAAAAAACTTGCACGAAGCATGCCGTTAAGACATTGTGGAGGATAGAAAGTTCACAGGAAGCGCGTGACTTTAACGTAAGAAGAAGGCTGGAGCTCATCTGTGACTCAAATGTTTTGACTTGCCAAATTTGATTAGATTAGCATTATTTCATAAAATGGCCCATAGGACTCATGTCATCAAAATTACAATATGTGTGGTACATATTCCAATGGTTCAAAAGGGGATACCAAGAAATAAACTTCTCCCTCGCTATCCACTGACTTCAATCTCTGGCTTCAAGGACTCAGCTACTCAGTTCCACTCCCTGGTGGAAACCACCATTACCAATTCCCCGTGGACTTCCGGAAATACTCTACACTCACACCAATAAAGAGGTACATATATTCCCCACCCCCACCCCAGCTCTTCCTTTTCATTTTACAATTTTTTCACATTCTTTTTTACAATATGTGACACAGTGTACGCATTGTTCTACACTTCGCCTTTTCTGATTTAAATGCAGTTCTTGGGGTTAGCACATAAAGATCTGAGTCACCCTTTTTGACAAGTTCATATTGTCTCACTGCATGGATGTTCCGTGACTTACATAACGAGCCCTCTATTGGAGGGCATTTGTGTTGCTTCGCCTCTTGTTATTACAAATGATGCTGTAAGGACACTTGAAGGACCTGTTGCTAGAAATGGAATGTCAGTGGTCAACTGACAGTTACTCTGGTAGCTAACGCCAGATGGCCCTTCACGGGGACTGGGCCACTGCACTCACCCATTATCAGTGGATGCTGTTCTTTCTCTGTTCCTTCACAACACAAGAATTTTCAAGGCCACCCCTTTCCCTCTTTGCCAGTCTGAGTGGTTAAAATTATATCTCTGTAGGTTTCGATCCGAACTTTTCTTACTAGGAACGAGGCTTAAAATCTGTATAACTTTAAGAGCTTTCAGTATTTCTTTTTGTGTGAACTACCTGGTTCACAGACTGCCCATTTTCCTGTTGGGTTGTTGGGTTGTCTTAATTAATTTATAAAATGCTCTTCATTTTTTAAAGGAAATTAACCTCACATTGCAAATAACTTCTCCCAGTTATTTTGTCTTTAGATTTGCATGTTTTCCAGCTCATACAGTTATGAAGTAGTTATATCTTTCTTATATAGTTTCTGCGTTTGATATTACTCTCAGAAGAGCTTTACCTACTATTGTAATTATAAAAAATTCCCATTTTTCCCCTAGTAGTTTTTGGGTGACAAGCCAATCTAAATGAGTGGTCATTCCACTGACTCAGCCCAACTGTGGAGAAATCAAAATTCCTTCTGTGACAATTTTTTCATGGGAAAATCGTGATAGCTGTTTCAAAGATATATTAAGGGAAAAGCAATTTAAATGTTGAAATTAATTGGTATATAATAAAACCTGCTACAATTCCTCATCAGCAAGTACACCACTAAAAGCACTTGGGCTGTAACTCACAACCATGGGTGGAGAAGCTAGGCCAACAGTGGAAGCTACTAAGCTTTATCTAAATATGTTTTGGCTTTTAAAAAATGAAAATATGATCTTCAGCACTGGCAACTGATGAAGAAAATACGCCTCTTTTTACAATATTGATTCTGATTTCTTCCCAATGAACCTTCTGAGAAAACCAGGAAGGGTGTAGAATAATGGGCTGAAAATGTCATCAACTGATAGACTCAGCTTTTTCTGAATGTTGAGTATATGTTTCCAAACAAAATAAAAGCCCACCTCAAATCCTCTACATAGCAATTTTACAGAATATATCCTAATGGTTGGCTCACAAACCTAGCTCTCCTCTAAAAATGTCAGCATCTGGAGGCATGATTACGTTTTTATGTTTATTGTGTGTGTGTGTGTGTGTGTGTGTGTGTGTGTGTGTTTCATTTAATATCTTCAATGCTTGGTGCAGGGCTCAAAATACAATGGGTGTTTTATGAATGTTTACTGAATAAATTGCTTGTTTTAAACCATTTCATCCTTAAAGGCTACTGGGAGGAAAAAGGCATGTGTATATGTGTGTGTTGGGAAGGGAGAGTACATCGATAGCAAGGCCCCAAAAATCTGTTTCCCCGACTTTTCTTTTTGTAACCTGAATACCTCAAGCTCAATGACTATATTTCATTAATGCTATGATGCTTTTTTTTTTCACATTTTAACATCTCTGAAATAGGGATGTATCTTACAACTATAATTGGCAACATTTTTATTTCTTTCTTAGCCTAGAAATAAATTAATGGCAGTATTATATGGCAGTATTTGGTACACTTTACAACTGACATGGCCTTCAACAAAACACAGAATACATTTTAATTCCACTACCTACTTATACCTCGCAAGACCACGAAGCTTGCTAGATAAGCACAGATGTAAAGCACCCAGATGGTGTTTGGGACACAATAGATACTCAGCAAATAATGCTTCCCTTTCTCTTTAATGTGCATTGTTGAGAGTGGAATGGTATTATTTGCTCTTGAGTAAAAAAAAAAAAAGAATGTGGAATTCAAATTCTAACATAGGATACACTGTGCCACTACTACATGTCAGGTGCAGGACGAGGCATTTCTGCTCACTATATCCTAGTACATATACTCGCTATCTTTGTATATACACTCACTATCTCTAGTCCTCACCAGATACTTGACAAGTCAACTACGAAAACAACTGAGGCTTGGAGACACTGCAGGATTTGCTCAAGGTCGCACAGTGAGTGGCAAAAGCAAGATTCAAACCGAATCCAGAAGAACAAAACCAAACGGTTCAATTTGTCAGTCCCTTCCATTAGTTCTTGGAGATTCAAAGTTCAAACCCAGCACTGGACGTGAAGTGGCACCTTGTTCCTATACTTTTAATATCGCAGGTCAGTGAATGGTTTCTAAAAAGCTTGCGAAACAAAACAAGATTCTCAGTAATTCGGATGTTCTTTGCAGAATCAAAGATTTGACAAGCCCCTTGTGTGAAAAAGCAGAGCGGGGGGGCGGGGCCCTCCCTAGGCAGAAACCAGATGGGAAAGTCTTATGGAAAAGACCAAAATACAGTCTTGAAAACAGAGTCTGTTTGTTTTTTGTTTTCATGTCTTTCAAATCAACTAATGTATACCTGCTCTGCTTTTTTATGTGGGTGGGGTATTCCTGCTTCTGATACTATCTTACATGTCCTCATGCACCCACACTTCTATTTAACCTTTGCTTATCCCACCGAATTGTAATCATTTGCACACGTGTCTCCATCTTGGCTCTCGAGCTGTGGAAAGGCAGGGCACTTTCTTCTTTACATGGTACCAGGCCCCCAGCTGGTGCTCGACCAAAGGTGGTGGACTAACTGAATGAAACTTTAAAAGACAGTAAGAAGTAGCACAGCCTGAAATGTTTGAGCGACTCAAACTCTAAATGCTTATTCACGGGCATCACTTCTCTATGCACAGTGACCACCTTACACCCAAGCGTCGTTCAGTGTACCTGGGCATGTCAGGTGGCAGCAATCCTTTTATACGGTCTCCTCATCACCCCAGAAGTTCCCCACAAATTAAGTAACCTGACCTTGCATGGCCCCACAGCAGAGGGCAGGGGCCAGAACCATGTAAGTTGAGCCAACATCTTAAGGCCTTAGGACCACAATCCCTATTTTTTTAAGAGATGACCAACTGGCAAAGTGACGACAAAGACAATCTGGAATACCCAAGAAGCCAACAGCTAAGTGTATAGCTGGTAATTGCCTCAACTCGTCCTCCCTGCAGTACATTTCTGAGAGTGGCTGGTCTCAGGCAGGTCTTGGGTAAGGACAGCTGCATCCTGCAGGTGGTAGGCAAAACCCAGTGACTGTAGCTCCCTCTGCGGCAGAAGCCAAGACCATGCCTGATGCTCTTCTCACTGTAAATCTCAGTTGATTTTACAGAGCGAAGCCACCCAGTCTCCAACAAAGAGTCTACTGTAGTCGAGAGAGAGAGAGAGAGAGAGAGAGAGAGAGAGAGAGAGAGAGAGAGAGAGAAGCGCTCTGTCTCTGGGATGTATTCCATGTGGTTTCTGGAAAGGATAAGATACCCTTAGAAAGAATCAAATCATTCTACCACAAGTCAATAACAACAACATTGGCTTCAGTTCCATTAGTTGTTAGGTTACAGTGTGGTTTTTATCTACCTAACCTTAGGGAAGGACGGAAGGAGGAATAAGATCAATTCTTTTTTTTTTCTTTTTTCTTTTTTTTTTAATTATTACATAAAGTTTTACAAAGATTAGTACATATATCTCTTTTTCCCCCTGCCCTTCCCCCAGCCTCCCCTACCCCCCAGTGTTTTGTGTCCATTGGTTATGCTTAAATGCATGCACCAAAGTCCCTTGGCTGATCTGTTATCCCCCACCCCAATGTCCCTGTCCTTGTTGCTGTAATTTGACAGTCTGTTTGATGCTGCTCTGCCTCTGTATCTATTTTTGTTCACCAGTTTATAATGGTTATTATTATCCATAGATGAGTGAGGACATGTGGTATTTTTCTTTCATTGACTGGCTTATTCCATTTAGCATTATGTTCTCCAGTTCTATCCATGCTGCTGCAAATGCTAAGAACTCCTTCCTTTTTACAGCAGCATAGTATTCCATGGTGTAGATGTACCACTGTTTTCTAATCCATTCATCTGCTGATGGGCACTTAGGCTGTTTCCAAATTTTAGCTATGGTAAATTGTGCTGCTATGAACATAGGGATGCATACGTCCTTTCTGATTGGTGTTTTTGGTTTCTTAGGATATATTCCCAGAAGTGGGATCACAGGGTCAAAAGGGAGATCCATTTTTAATTTTTTGAGGAAACTCCATACTGTTCTCCACAGTGGCTACACCAGTCTGCATTCCCACCAGCAGTGCAGGAGAGTTCCTTTTTCTCCACATCCTCTCCAGCAGATCAATTCTTTACACTTGTGAATCTCTGGTCAAAGCAGACAACTAAAGTAACACTTTGTATAATTTTAAATTATTGTGGTTGTTTTTAACATTATCATTTTTAAATGTACACAAAATTCCTTCTTCCCCTTTTCAAAAGGCCACAACAAAGGAAGGCTGGAATTCAAATCCCACTAAGCCTCACGTTAATACCTCACTTTCCTATATCCCACAATTTAGCAAGCCATTACCTCATTTAATTCTGATAACACTTGAAGTCCCATTTTAAACGAAACATCTGAATCAATAAAAATACAACAAATTCACCCCCTTTAAGGTGTGTGTGTGTGTGTGTTTTGGTGGGGTGGGGTGGTGGTGGTGGGGGGGGGGGTGCACTGATTAAGCCTGTCTACATATACAACGGTTCAAAAAGAAAAAAGCATAGAAGGGAACCCAGACATTCAGTTGCTCAATTTTGTTTCCCTTTTCTGACAGCTATTGAAAGCACAGACTGTTATCTTCACACATACCATCACCTTTGATTCTCCACTAGGGAAAACATCCCTGCCAGTCTAGGAACACTCGCCCAGGCAGAAAGAAATATTTACCATGCGCTGGGATGTCAGTCCTAGGGTTCTGAACCCAGAGGGCCGCCCTGTGCTCCGCCATGCACCTTAAGCAGCCTTGGCGTTAAGAGTACCTCCTCACCCAACACTAAGTAACCCTCGTGGCAGGATTTAAAGGATGTATGACGTGTATGAGTTGGAGCAGCTAGAAACATTCCTCCAAGTCTCTTACCCCCAGTGCATGGGAATAACTGCAACTATCCTATCCTATCTAATAAAAGAGCAGTATGCATATTAGGCATCATTCCATCACAAAGATGGCTGCCTTCATAGCCACAAGATGGCAGCGCCCAGGCAGGCTCAACCCCGCCACTGAAGTGGTCAGGCCTGTTAGCCAGGCAGATGGCAGGAGGAGGCGGGGGGGGGTGGGGGGGTGGGCGAGGGGCGGAACAGGTGGTCAGAGGCCTCAGGCATGGACAAGGGCAGAGCCGGTGATCGGAGGGGGCAGGGGCGGAGACAGTGATCAGAGGGATATGAGGGTGCCCTACCCAGGCCTGCAGCCTTGGCCAGAGGCTGCCAGGGGGCAAGGGCAGAGCCGGCAATAGCAGGGAGCAGGATCAGAGTCGGTGATCACAGAGGCCTGGGCTCTGTGAAGCCAGCGATCAGAGGGGCTTGGGGGTCCCCTGCCCAGGCCTGCAGCCTCAGGCAGAGGTTACAGGCCTGGGCAGGGGTATAGCTGGGATTGGAGGGACAGGGGTGGAGCCGGTGATCGGAGTGCACTACAGAGGAAACACCTTTTCTGACCACTCATTGGCTAAGCTCCTTGTATGCCACTGGTAATATTCTTAGTAACTTAGATAATAAGAATCCCTAAAGGCAATCTAGGGTTTTCCCACCACACTCCTGGAGAAAAAAAATGAAGGTCCACTGCTGGAGGGCTAAGAAATGTCATATCCTGCCCTAGCCGGTTTGGCTCAGTGCATAATGCCTCAGCCTGCTGACTGCAGGGTCTGGGTTCAATTCTGACCAAGAGCATGTAGCTAGGTTGCAGGCTCCTCCCTGGCAGGGGCCCAGGTCAGGACATATGCAGGAGGCAACCAATCAAAGTGTTCCTCTCACTTTGATGTTTTTCTCTGTTTTTCCCTTCTCTTTCCACATTCTCTTAAAAAATTAATGGAAACATATCCTCAGGTGAAGATTGAAAAGAAAAGAAAAGAAAAGAAAAGAAAAGAAAAGAAAAGAAAAGAAAAGAAAAGAAAAGAAAAGAACAGTCATATCCTAAGAAAGACACATCTTGAAAATGCCTAAAGAAAGTTGTCATTTTTTCATGGTGAAGTGACTGGCAGTGGCTGCAGCAGTTGGGTGATGGGGCTGATAGCTTCCCCTGATTAGCCTGGTTGCCTCCCACAAAGGGAGGCCAGACTTCGGCTTAGGTCTGCTCCCCAATGGGAGCAGGGAACGGGCCTAAGCCATCAGTAGGGCACTCCCTGAGGGCTCCCAATATGTGAGAGGGGGCAGGCTGGGCTGAGGAATCCTCCCCCCCACCACACACACACTGCATGAATTTCATGCACCAGGCCCCTAGTTAATAGTATAATCAGTAAGTGCTGACTGTGGACCCTACCTAATTCTCACAACAAGCTTACAGGACAGGCGCTCATCATGTTCCCATTTTCTCAGGAAAAAAACTGAGGCAGAGCAGCCAAAGAATTTACCATAAAGTGAGAAGCTACCAGACAAGAATTTAACCTGGCACACACCTCCACACTGATGTTGCAATCTGGAGTCTTAATGGCTGATGAGTTGTACATCCAGTGCTCCCTCTGCCCACTCTTGTGGATTTACTCCCTTAAATTATATAGGTATGTCTAAATTTCTCCCATCAACTACAAACTACTCTTGATGGCACTGGCTGTCTTATTATTCGTCTTTGCATTGCCCAAAGTGCCAGGTATAATATTGCACACACCATTTCTTATGTAATATAGATTTTAAAATAAAATCACATCATCTCCTTTGCTGTTCAGCAGGGGAAACACAAACCCAGGCATGCAAGTACTGAAGGAAAATAACTGTCAAGCTTCAATTCTATTTGGCAATTATCCTTTAAAAACAACGGGCAAATCATGCAACTTATTGCTGGGAACCTGCAGGAAGTATCCTGTAGGCCAAACAAGAACGATGGCAGGTAGAAGTTGAAGCTGCAGGGAGAAATGAAGAACCGCAGAAAATATTTATCTGCAGGCAAATCAACGTGAAACCATAGTAATTATGCGTTTTGTGGTTCAGAGATGTGCAGTGTTAAAATTCATGACAAAAAAACACCACATAATGCAAGAAAGACTAAACAGGGCTAAAGTCTTCTGAGGCTGTTGTACTGTTTGGAAACAGTAAGAAGTGCACATTTATTAAATGTTTCTCATAATTGAAGTCTTCATGTTGTAATCTCCATGGTATCCCCACAGAGTAAAGTAAAAAATGTGTGACTGACAAGCTACCAGAAGGGAAAAAGTGGAATAACAAAAAATATTTGACTAACCCAAAAGAAGAGAAGAAAAAGGGACAGGGGGGTGGGGAGGGAAGAAGGCAGATAGGACAAATACAAAACAAATAATAAGAGAACAGATTTAAATCCAAATATGAGTAATTACATTTAAAATATAACCACACTGAAATCCCCTAATTAAATGACAACACTGTCAGACTAGATTTTTTAAAACCTTACATATGTGCTACTTACAAAAGACTTTCTCTAAATAAAGCTACAGAAAAAAAAATCAAAGTAAAGGGATAGGAAATAAAAGACATACAATTTGGAATGTTGTGTTAGGTTTCATTTTGTTTTTTAAATAGCTCTGGTCAACAATCAATGATTCTCATCGTTGATGTTTCTATCTCTCTTTCCCTCTCCTTTCTTCTCTGAATCAAGAATATATATGTATATATTTAAAAACATTAAAAAAAAGTTTGAAAAAATAAATAGCTTTGGCCAAGTCCCAGTAACTTCCCATGACTGTCCCACTGCTTTGCTGTTGTTTCTAAATGCTTATGTCCTGGGAAGAAAAGAGTCCATATAATTCTGAAAGGCTGGGTCCACTTTGGATGTTTAAAGAAGAGGATATACATAAAAATGCATCTCACACCCAAGAGAAAGAGTGAAGTGGGTGAATGGTTAAGTGTGGTTCACTCTGGCAGTGAAATATTATTCAGTGCTAAAAACAAATGAGCTATCAAGTCATGAAAAGACATGGAGGAAACTTAGATGCACATTGCTAAGTGCAAGAAGCCAATCTGAAAAGGCTACAGACCGTATGATTCCAACTACAGGACATTCTGAAAAAGGCAAAACTATGGAAACAGTAAAAAGATGAGGGGTTGACAGGGGTTGGGTAGAGGAAAAGATATAAATGGGCAGAGCATAGAGGATTTGGGGGGGCAGTAAAAATATTCTGTATATTAATTACAGTGATGAATATGTGTCCAAACCCACAGAATGCACAATACCAAGAACGAACCCTAAGGTAAACTATGGGTCTGGATGATTATAATGTGTCAATGTAGGTTCATCTTTGGTGAGAGAAAAAAAAGCACACACAAAAAAAGCCATTCTGGTGAGTCATATTGATAATGGAAGAGTCTATGAATGTGTGGGCAATCTCTGTACCTCCTCAATTTTGATTAAAACCTAAAATTGCTTCAAAAGAAAAAAAAAAACAGGTACAAAACAAAAAAAGAGAGAGAACTCAAAGAACAGTGCTCCAAAAAGTGAATTTTACTATATAATTTGAGTATAAAAAATTTTTTTAATGAAAAAGTCAGGCTCTGAATGTGTTTAATTTAAAAATGCCTAGTAGGCTAGCATGGTTCACAAGGGAACCAGCTGTTCTGGACAGGGGTCGCTGAAAAGCACACTGGGGCTGATCCTTTTGAGTGGAACATAACACAGGTACCTCATGAATAGGAACAACATGAACCATTTTTAAGCGCCCATACACACGCAGTAGTTTTTACACATTAAGAGGCCATTAGCTCCTGGGGCAAAGTCTCAAATCCCCAGCAGCACCACAATACACAAAGAATACAAATCCATCATTTGGACGGGAAGAATCAGCCTCAATTATGCCCCCAGGGTTCTGATCCCTTGTTTGACTCTGACAGATCTCAAAGGTAAACTGTGAGCCTACAGTTACATAGCCTACAGTTAGTAAGATCTGGCAGCCAGAAATCCACGCTCATTAGCTATTAAATTAGAGTCCAGAATGCTGCAGGACAATGCTGGACATTATTAAAATATGAAACAAGAAGCATAATATTGCCTTCTCAGCCTCCATCGTAACACGTAGGCCATCCTAGCACCAAAAAGAAAGCTATAAGATGCTTTGATGCCACTGTTTCATAGAAAATAAATAACAAAAAATAGATATGAGATTTTTATTTTTTTTTTGTACCATACAGGAAATAGAGCAAAAAAAACAAAAAACAAAAAACTAAAAGGTGCAAGAGTTTGGTACTTAGGACTGTTCTGCTTATTCACTGACGCAGTGGTTTTTCTTATGAACCACCCTCCTTGATATGCATTCTCCTGCATGGAGACTTTGGCCTACTGTTCCTAGGAGCTATGTCAGTGCCCAGAATGAAGCAGTGCCTAGAACTTCTATGGAATTCAATGGAATCATCAGTGAAACATAAAAATGTCACTAGTGATAGTCAATACTCTATCATCATCACTACTACCACACCTAAGATAGTACCCCAAAGATGAGGTCCAAATTCTAAGGGATTGTTGAGTGTACACAGAGAAATGAAATGGATTTGCAGAAAGCAAAAACGAAGCAAGTTTAATAAGCTTTTGGCAAAACTGACCCAACATCACAAACATCAGGCAGTCCTACTAAGGAAGAATGGACTGTGACCTAAACCACTGCTCTTCCTAAATTGAAATGAGGATGATCCCGCTCTCAATTTAGCACAGTAAAGCAAGCCTTACCTATCCTTTCTCTTGCGCCCTTTCAGCTGTCATTCTAAAAAATATTTAAAAATCACAAAAGTAATCTTCCTCATTACAGCAAATGATTCAAAAAGAAGAAAATCACTTCTAAGTCTACCATCTAGGTTCAATAACATTAACCTTTTTATGCATTTTCATTTTCCTTTTTCTATATATGCCCATGCTTACATTTGCTTTTTCTAATGAGAAATATGAAACACAGTTCAGTAACCTCCTTTTCCCTTAACAATATAGCCACCAAAAAGAAAGCTGATGACCTCACGGTCATCTCTCCACTTATTCAAAATTGCGCTTAGCCTGTCCTAACATGGCATCCATTGCATTTTATCATTCTTGTAGGCATCATCAAGGAGACTTATTTTGAAGTATCTAGCAGGGGTCCTCAAACTTTTTAAACAGGGGGCCAGTTCACTGTCCCTCAGACCGTTGGAGGGCCAGACTATAGTTAAAAAACTATGAACAAATTCCTATGCACGCTGCACATATCTTATTTTGAAGTAAAAAAAAAAAAAACAAGGCGGCAAAAACACCCACATGTGGCCCGCGGGCCGTAGTTTGAGGACACCTGATCTAAAGCCTTCTTCTGTTGCATGCCCTGCCAGTGCTTTTGTTAAAGCCAGCACTCCAAGGAAACATAATAATATTCACCTCTGGATTCCCTCCATTCCATTCACCAAAGCTGTTTTCTTTAATTGGATATTTAACACCTCCCTTTACTTTCCCCAAATCCAGCTACTTAAAGCCCAGTTTCAGTTGTGAGCTATGCATATTGAGATCATTCCTCAGAAAGTCCCGAGAGACACTGCCGTGTGCCTTTGAATGTTTAAGGCTACATCTATTAGAAATTAGTTTTTTCTAAAATTCTACATTTCAAAGAAGTTAAAAATATGCCAGGAGTTTTAAAGACCACCTTCAGAGTCAATTCACAGCTACCAATTTCTATCTAGTCTCTTAGATAAAAGACCCACCTGATGACTATGGGTATGCAAAGATAAAAAGCATTTGGAGTTCTTAAATATATAAAATGGAGTTCCCTCTTGGTATATAAAATTTAGTGCAGAAAAACAGTGAATTAGTTAATTCACTAACTCTTTCAGGTAATAAGTCTGGACCACTAGAAAATACCGCAGGCAGAATGGCCTTTTACATTTTAAGTGGGTTTTAGCAAGTCTCCGTGGCAAGATTTTTTTCTTACTTTGGGAATATGCTCCAAAACTTTAATCGAAGTCTGTGAGGAATATAAATCAATACCCACATTTGTACTTGATTCATGGCCTTTCAGGGAAGCACATTATGAATAGGAAAGGCTAAGTGAAATGATTTACATCATGGTTATAACTACCATCTGTAGAACACCTTCAATGCTTCAGGCATTTTATGTACTTCATTTCTAGTCTTAATTAACCCTACAAAGTTGGCTTACAAATAAGATATGAGAAGCAGAGAAAATTGAAGTCCCTAAACCTTGGTCACACAGCCAGGATTCAGATGGGGTATTGGGCCCCCAAGGGCTCAGAGACCGTAAGTCGGTCACACTCCTGGGTCCCCTCCATTCCCGTCTGACCTGCGGAGCTGAACAAGCTGAAGGAGGAGACTGAATCATGTTACTGACTGGCATGCTCCGCCGGCATGCTCAGGGTCAGCTGAGCCCCATCACAGAAGTGTTCAAGGAGTAGACCAGGCTGCACAGTCTGATGCTAGAACCACCCAAAAGACAATGCATCTTCAATGCACATTAAAATCACTAGGACAGCTTTGAAAAATACCGATTCCTAGTTCCCTGTCGAGATTCTGACTTGACTGGTCTACAGTGGGACCAAAGTACCAGAATTTTTTAAAAAATGTACAGATGAGTCTGGTGAACAGCCATTGAGAACAAATCCCTAGCCAGGCCAGCGTGGCTCAGTGGTTGAGCATCAACCTATGAACCAGATGGTCATGGCTGGAGTCCTGGTCAAGGCACATGCCCAGGCCTGGGGCTCCATCCCCTGTGTGGGGCATGCAGGAGGCAGCCGATCAATGATTCTCTCTCATCAGTGCTATTTCTACCTCTCCCTTCCTCTCTTTAATCAATAAAATATATTTTTAAAAAAGAGAGAGAGAACTAGCGCCCTAGAAAGAGAGAGAGAGAGAGAAAGAGAGAGAGAGAGAGAGAGAGAGAGAGAGAGAGAGAGAGAGAGAGAGAGAGAGTGTGTACATATACCTAAACACCTAGTATCAGGTATTTTTCCTTATTACATATTCCTAGCAAAATGTAAAGCACTGGAACCAAAAGGTTAGTGGGGAAGACAGAAGACCCTGGATACTTTACCTGGGTCGTATCTTCCATGAGTCCACGGATCTTCTCTACCACGTCGTTGCGCCGGTACTGGCGCAGGGCGCTGATGAGCTGCGCGAGGCTGGCCTCGGAGCCGCGGATGGTCCAGTGCTGCAGGGCCGCGTAGGCCCGCTCGTGGTCCGCCGTGTACCCGTTGGAGAAGGCGGCCACCTCCCTCTCGCTGGCATTGCACAGGAACTGATAGATGTCCTTCCACTGGCTTCCCACTTGGGCTGCCACCAGCTTCAGGATGTCGATACCTATACCAGAGATAAAATAAAAAGTAATAACAATTGTAATAAAAGCACGTGAGGGAAGGGCTTCATAGAAGGCTGCTCTGTTTTAATGAACTTTAGTAGCATGCTTGCCCAGCCGGTGTGACTCAGGGGCTGAGGGTGGGCCTGTGAACCAGCAGGTCACAGTTTGATTCCCAGTCTGAGCATATGCCCGGGTTGTTGGCTCCATCCCAGTCTGGGCCATGCAGGAGGCAGCTAATCGATGTTAATGTTTCTCATCATTTATGTTTCTGTCTCTCTTCTTTTCTCTTTGAAATCAATAAAAATGCATATACTTTTAAAAAATAATAATAATAAAAAGCATGCTTATTGCTATATGCCAAAAGAATGCATTGCCTACTATAAACACTTGACACCCACAGCCCATCCTGGGGACCAGGTAGGTGTCCTCCTGCAAATTTCAATTCCTAAATGTGGAACCAGAAGAAGGAGCAATCCTGAAAGTACAATAAGTCGCCCCTAGAAGGAGGTGACCAGATTTTAACATTGGTAAAGTGGGACACCATTGACCGGAGGGGGGGAGGGGTGTCTTTATTATTATTATTATTATTACTTAAAATATTACAAAGAGTAGTACATATGTCTCTTTCCAAAAATCAGGACTTTTTTAAAACGCCGCAGGACGTGGGACAAATTGTTAAAAATTGGGACTGTCCCGCCAAAAGCGGGACGTCTGGTCACCTTACCCTAGAAGATGTTTTGAAAGTCAAACCCAAACAAAGTCATCAGAGTGGTTCCTTTGTTACTGCTAAAAACAACCAGAATCAAAGAGATTAGCGGCTCCCAGACTTAAAAAGTGGGGACTTTAAGAAATCTAGAAAAAGATAAGCCATAGGTGAAAACTGCAGTGGAGCTCCTCCAGCATTGTGTGGGTAAAGGGTGTTCAGCTTCTGGCAAGGGCATCCATTATGTCAGCTGACTGTGTACCCCGCTGTTCCAGCCCAGTGGGGGCACTCCTTAAGAACTTCTGACTTTTTGTGCTCTAATTGATGCTCAAGAAGCAATGTTCTGATCTATTATTCAGTCTCTCATAATACTTGCAGCTATAATGAAGACAACAGCCAAAATGACACTATAACAATAGCAATTATCTTCCAGGCAGTATAGGAAGACATTAGCCATTAGCTCACTGAACATCTTTATAAAGCATTAACATTCTAATTCTACAGGTAAGAAAAAAAGAAACACTTAGAAAAATTATGCAATTTGCCCAACATTATAATAGTAGGTTGGGTACTGAGCCCGATTTACTGGATAACGCTATAAATTGTCATTCTGATTTATCAGTCACTTAGAAATTCAGTCAGTGTGGGTCTGCAGTGCCCACATTTGATGAAATACAGGATGAAATGCCAAAATCAAGTCTCAGAATCTACAAACTCAGGACAGGCTGCTGGCACCGATCCTCTGTGAGATGCAGCTTTCCCTGACTAGTGTGCTCTGGTGTCTTCCTCTTTATGGAAACTTCCCTCTGCAATTGCAGAACAGCTTTGCCCAAATTTATACACAAGGTGTGCATGCAACCTCACAGTAAGGGCTCTAGTAGTTTATCCAACAATTGGGTGAGTTCTCTGAGTCAATACTATGTATTCCAATGAGGCTATATTCACAGACCCTGATACAAGAGTTATTTTGATTAGCAATGCCTTAGAAATATGTACTACTCAACTTTGGGACAAAATGGATGGACCTGGAAAATATTATGCTAAGTGAAATAAGCCAATCTGAGAAAGAAAAGTATCACATGATCTCACTTATTTGTGGAATCTAATGAACAAAATGAATTGACCAACAGAATAAGACCCGAAGCATGGAGGCATGGAACAGACTGATACACCTCAATGTGGGGTTGGGAGGACGAGAAGAGCTCATTTACTTATTGCCCATGGACACGGGCAATAGGGTAGTAAAGACCTGGGGGAGGGAGATGGGGATGGGGGCAGATAGGGCCTAAGAGGAGGAAGGAAAGAAAGGAGGAAAATGGGAGATATCTATAATACTACCAACCATAAAAAATATATTTTAAAAAATTTGCTGCTCAATAAACAAAATGGGGTTCCGTTCCCAAGTGAAGGCTAGTGAAAAAAGGCAAAGAGGAGAATCGAGGAGCTTCCTGTTAGGGTTAACTGACTTTTTCAATTAATTAGAGGTTAACCAAGAAAAAACCAAAATGTTTCCTCCCATCAGTTGTTGGGAGAAAATGTTTATAAACTAAGCTATCAATTTTTGCATAAGAAATAAGCAATACCAATTACAAAAGTTTCTTTGAAAATGGAGGACTTTGTGGTTCCCCAATATCAATCCTCCCTCTGCCATGCAATCTTACTGAGGCACACGGTTTAGAAGGCTGCATCCACACCCTCAATCAACCTCCTGACAATGATTTTCGGAAAAAAAAAAAACTGCTTAGCAGAGGCCGCTTTCTTGTCAACTGTAAAAGCAGAATGCCACAAATTGAGACATTACTGTACTTCTCACCCTGTTTTCTTTGGCAGCGTAAACTATACATGAACCAGTGGCTTTTCAGTTTTCACAGTAATGTTGAGCCAGATACGGAGCTTTCGACTTCAAGCAAAAAGAATCCTCAAAAAAAAAAAAACAAAAAAAAAACCCACAGGTACCTGTGAGGAGTAAGGCAGCTCTCTGCGGTTGATGTGGCAGATTGTGCCAAACACCAAAAGCTTATTAGTCCCTGAATCTTAATTTAGGACAGTTTGACTAAGGGCCACCGTGTCTGACATGAAAACATGACTGTTTTCTCGTATGTGGGTCCACTGCTTAAATCTTCATAATGCCAATGACAGTGTGGCTTTGGGCAAACCACTAACTGTCATGTCCACTTCCTCATTTGTACAACGGAGACAGTCACTGTGGTCCCTGGGGATGAGCTGATTAACATTTTCTATAGAGTTGATTTATTTTTGGAGTACCCTATCGTTATAAATGCTCCATATACTAGTAGGCACTATAACTTAAGACTAAATGCATTTCTGATGCAAATACACTGCCTTTATAGAGTAATCACAGAGTTGAAAAGACTTACGTTTAATAACAGTTCCTTCTTCCAAAACCTAGTATTTGTACTTTTTTTTTTTCAGCCACAAAATAAAGGAAAAAAGAAAAACACAAAGGATAGATACAATGGGATTGCCCTTCAACTAAATTGCCTAGAAGCTAAATGTAAGGCCTACAAATCAGGTTTCACCTTATTCTTTTACTTTGAAAAGATGGAGTCAACACACACGTGAACTGGCCTGGGTCGGCAAGTCTACACCATTGCCCCCTCCCACAGTGGCTCCCTCTGGAGATACCAGCCTTTTATCCTACCACACAATCATCACTGAACCTCAGCAGGTGAAGGGAGACCAGCCTGAACTAACCCACGAGTCCAATGCACCTTACCACCAAGGAGAAAAGAGTTTATCAGCACGAAAATGTAGTAACACCAATGAAACACAAAATGTGATGGGCTTTGAAAGTGTTCTTTCTTTAGAAAAAAAAAAAGTTTTAGGCAATACTAAATACGACAGAGAAAAGCAGTAGGATGATAAAACCAAATTGAGACAGCTATCTCTGGAGGGAGGGAGGGGAATGTTGCCAGGGAGGTGCACAGAAGGAACTTAAAAGCTATTCACAAGGTTCTATTTTCTAAGCTGGATGGGGAGAAAATGGGTCTTTTCATTGTTACTTTATTTGATGCTTATTTATTGTTCCCTTTAAAAGTGTATATATATAACACACTTATATGACATGTATTTACATATACTTGATACATACACATACTACTGTGTGGGATTTTTTTTTAAGTGTTTCATTTTATTGATGAGGAACCTCATGTAGAAAGGTTAGTGTTTAGTTCAAGGTCACTGAGCTAGTTAGTGGTACCTCTACTGTGGAGAACAGGGAATGTTGTAAAAGAGCATTATTATTCACTGCGATTATGTTCTAGGGCATGGCCATCTAGTCAACCTATGAATGCACTCAGGGCTGGCCATGGTGCATGTGCTTCTTTCTGGCCTGTTATTACTGATCAAGCAGACGCTGGGAACATTTTCTCTGGGGCTGGCAAGTGTATTTCTTGCCTATTAAACCATGGTAACCTAAAAGAAGAAGTCAGTAAACTTTTTCTGTAAAGGGCAACAGTAAATATTTTAGTCTTTGAGAACTATATGATCTCTGTCCCAATTCAACTCAGTTGCTAATGTGAAAACAGCCCTAGACAATACAAATGAGTGTGGCTGTGTTCTAATTAAAACTTTTATTTACAAAAACTAGTAGTGGGATGGATATGGCAGGTGCTATAGTTCACCAACCCCTGAAACTATAACAAAGTTAAAGAGACCTAGACTATCAAATGGCATAACGACTTCGACAATATTTTGTTAGAAGAAAACATGTGTGCGTGCGTGCATGTGCACACACATCCACGCATGTGCACACACACACAATGAAAGTTTCCACCCCAATTACTAACCTCAATGTGAAATGATAGTAAATGAAATAGAGACCAACTTTCTGCTTGATCATCAGAGTTCTAAGAGTTTCATCTACACAGGAGACAGTCGCTGTATTGAACTGACCTGATTTGTTTAGCTAAATGTGATTCCAAAGTCTCTTTTTTCTTAGGCTGAAAAGCAATAAAACCGTCAACCCACTGAAGTGCTATGAGACAGAAGAATGGAACTTAACTTTGCTTTTTTCTATGATGTCAGGTCCTGGAACACTGGGAATCGCTGAAGTTCCTAAACAAGTTATGGAAGGAGTCCAGGCCTACACATCAGTCTGTACTTTGCCAGGAGTGATAGGCTTGCTCAGGTGGTCCTGGCCATCGGTAAATGCCTTGTGAATTTTAAGACGCAAGTAGAGAAAAGATCATGAACTTTGCCACCACAAGATATGGTTTCAAACTCCATGACCTTGGGCAAATGACAACCTCTGGATTTCAGTGTCCACATCAGTAAAATGAAAATAACACCTCTTATCTCATAGGGTGGGTGAGGATATTTATGGAATCCAGTATAAAAACCATCAAGCACAGCACCTCACTGCACATTGGTTCTCCTTCCCCCGTTCCCTCCATTTCTGCATGGGCAAGTCTCACTGGAAGGTGGGAGGAGTTCTGCATAGCAATGGTTTTAATACCAGGATCATAAGCACTAAACAATGAAGCCAAGCACCAGAATTCTGGCTTCCTGGGCTTTTCGAAACCTCACTAGCCTGCGTGAAAAGGGTAACCACCGCAAAGGAGGGGCATCATCCACAGGAAGGCAAATATGAAAGCAAAACTGCTGCCGCTGCCCCTGCCCCATGCAGGCCATCGCAACAGTACACGCTGCTGACACTGCCCAGACCCACCATGAGAAAGTCATGAGGTGGTCAACTGAGTAATTATGGAAGAGATGGCATTTTCCAGTGCCTTATAAAACCCTGAATTAGATACTATCTGGGTGACAACCCTAATTTGAAGCTCTTTCCTTTCTAAGCTCAACGTGAGCTACATTATGCAAAAACGGGTTCCTCCTCTTTTTATAGAAACCTGAATTGACCTTTATAATCAGAGAAGGTATTAAAGCTCTTTCCTGGAGACAAATATCTGCAATGAGTGCCCTTATTAAGAGCCCATATTAAAGCCTTCCTGGGATGAGGTATGAAGGACAGGGCTGACAGAGCCAGAGGGATCAAAGGCCATCTAACCCACAATGCCGCACTCTGGTCTTCAGGCTGTGCGACCCGGCCCTGCACAGAAAGAGTGCATGAGGAAACTGAATATGTTTATAAGCCTTTTCATGGTACCAAATGCTCATCATTTAACCTTAAGAGATGAAAGCATTCCCACTACCTCCCCCAACTTACTAAATGTAATGTCAGTTCTCATTATTCTTCTAGAAAGAGGTAGAGGAACAAATGATGAGAAAATTCCCATGGAGGTAATTAATGAACAAACTCCTCCGAGTGCAAATGACACCACAGTTCTCCCTGTGCTGGTTTATCTGCGTGCGTGCATGCGTACACAACACACACACAGCTGTGTATCAGGAGACATGAGCTCAAGACTACTTCCCTTTTTATTACCACCCTGATCCCCACCCCCCAACCCCACAGACATGCTGTTCATTGGCATACGCTATGACCGCAGGCTTACCAATTTCAGATACAAGGGCAAAGATGGACAAAATATACGTACAGAACAACATAGGTCATGTTTGGAAATTTGAGTAAAAGCCTGGCTTCAGCATTCTTGGAATCAATGTTCTTTTCTGTAAATGGTAATTTTCTAACCACTTTTTTCCCCACATCTCCTTTGATTAGCTATCCCAGGACCACCTTTGATTAGTAATCCCCAGAGCCTAGCACATGATAGAAGTACAATGAACATCTTTGAATGAATAAATGAATGAACGAGATCCTTTTTGTTATCTCTCACCTCTTCCCTGAAAGCCCCCACCATTTACCATCTCATTAGCCTCTGTAGAAAGCCATTAAGTACCTGAGCAGCCACATACCATCACACCTTTGCTGTGTGGCTCTGCCAGGTCTCTAGTCTCTAGAATAATGACAAGAAAGGCCCACAGAGTGGTCACCAATTGGTGGAACCTGAGCTTACTGGCACAGGAATCCAATTCTTACGCAACAACCTCTCCCTCTACTTGTGCTCTCTTCCCACTGAGGGTGGGCCACTGCATCCATGACAGGAACAGAGCTCAGCAGGAGCAAAGTTCTCCTGGCTTCTCCCATTGCACCAAAATCCCCTGCAGAGATGAGCCACCCAGGCCATTGTCTGTCTGGCCTCATAACAAAGTAAGTGCTCCCACAAGCAACAATCTCACATGTAGATGTGTTTTGTGGTAACCAGCATATCATAGGATGATTCAAACATGGTAGAGCAACAGGGATCATTCCTGATGCATCACACTAGGAACTGGTTTGCCCCAAGTTAAAAAAACAACACACTGCTTTCCTAGCTGAGGTACAAAAGTTGAAGAGAATGTTTAGATTTCATTTTAAATCCAACAGGTGCTTTCTGAAGCAAAATTAATCTCTATCTTGTTGAAGGTTTAATGGACAATCACTGTAAGCTCTGATGAATCTCAGAAGATACTAAAAATCACTGTGCAGAGGTCTCATGAGGTTAATGGACAGAATGTTTACCAATGGCAAACTATCGAAACAGCAGACAATTTTCCAGATGGAAGAAATAGTTATCACCGAGGCTGTGGGGAAAAAAAAGAATAATACTTTATTTCATTCCACTGGGGAAAACAAAATACACAAAACTCATTTTAGTCAGTGTTTGAAGCTGTTCATTCAACAAAAGCGTAGTGAGCTCTTGCTTTGCACCAGACACTAATCGAGGCACTAGGGATACGGCAGTGAACAAAGCACAACAAAGCCCTTTCTTTATGAAACCTGCATTCTACTCTGGGAAGCAGGAAGAATCAAGAAAATGAGTACTAAGATATTTAGTGTGTTAGACAGTGAGGAGTGCTAAGAAGAAAAATTGAGAGGGAAAGGGAGTGGAGGGGAGAGGGCTCAATTTTACATACAGGGTCTTCTACCCCATATCTAAGGGAATGCCTCACTGACATTCCAATCAAGAGTTAAAGGAGGTAAGGGAGGAAGCCATGCTGCTATCTGGGAGAAGGGATATCCAGAAAGAGGGAGCAGCAGGTGCGAAGGATGGAAGGATGTTGGCATGAACAGGAGAAGCAGGCTGGAGCCAGTGAGCCAGGAGGAAAAAAGTGGGAGTCAGGCTGAGAGACAAATGGTGGAGTAGGAGTACAGATTGCATTGGGCCACTAAAGCTGCAACTCTGGATGCAATAAAAGTCACTGGAGATTTTGAATAGAGAATGGCATTTGAACAGGATCATTTTGGCTGTTGTGTCAAAAACAAACTACAGGGGCATAGGCAGAAGTGAGGCAACCAGTCAGAGGCCATCGCAATGATTCAGGAGGGAGGTGACAGTGGCTTACACCAGAGGGGTGGGGATGGAAATGACAGGAGATGGTCAACATCTGTATATATTTTGAAGGTAGAGCTGACTGGACTTGCTAATAGATCCAATAAGGGGTGAGAAAAAGGAAAGGAGTAAGGATAACTCTAAGGTTTCGGCTGAGCAACCAGAAGGTTGGAGAAGCCACTTTGTGCATTGGGAAACTGATGTGGAACTATGGTTCAGGATTCAGTTTTAGACATCTTAAGAGTGACGTGCCTGTCATCATAATTAAAATGCAAAAGGTTAAAGACAAACAGCGAATCTTAAAAAGAGCAAAAAAAAAAAAGCAGTTAGCTACCTACAAGGGAGTTCCCATAAGATTGTCAGCTGAGCCCTGACGGGTTTGGCTCAGTGGATAGAGCGTCGGCCTGCAGACCAAAGGGTCCCGGTTCGATTCTGGTCAAGGGCATGTACCTTGGTTGCGGGCACATACCCAGTAGGGGGTGTGCAGGAGGCAGCTGGTCCATCTTTCGTTTCATCGATATTTCTAGCTCTCTATCCCTCTGCCTTCCTCTCTATAAAAAATCAATAAAATATATTTAAAAATTTTTTTTAAAAAGACTGTCAGCTGATTTCCCAAAAGAAACTTTTCAGGCCAGAAGGGAGTGGCAAGAAATATTCAAAATGATGAAAAGCAAGGGCCTACAACCAAGATTACTTTATCGTGCAAAGCTACCATTTAGAATTGATGGACAGATAAAGAGCTTCCAAGACAAGAAAAGGCTAGCGGCTTTCATCACCACCAAACCATTATTTTATGAAACTAGAGGCCAAGCACAAAACCCCAGACCCGCTGCACTGTGAGACCCACCAATGTACCTCCTGGTGACCCGTAGTTTGGTCGTTATGACGTTACAGCATTATGGCCACTGGCCTTTTATGATACATATTTATAATATAGATGTTAAAGGGTCTTCTTTAAGAAGAAGATAAAAAAATATGAACAATAAAATGGCAATAAATACATATCTATCAACAATTGATTCTACAAACAAAATGAAATAGCAGAACAGAAACAGACTTATAAACACAGAGAATTTTTTGTTGATTGCCAGTGGTGAAGGAGGTTGGGGGGTGGGTGAAAAGGGTGAAGGGATTAATGTAAGGTCTGGGGGCTGGGCAGATAGGGACCTTCAGGACCTCACCCGCTGAGTTGGATAAACAACCCAGGGCCAAACTGCAGCTGCCATAAAACATCCTACCTGACAAGGGCGCCACCGGGACCTACCAGAACGACCCAATTGCTGCTGTGATAACACCCTGCTTAACAATAAACGGCCACCTGGGATTTTTCAGAATGGCCAAAGTGCAGTTGTACAAACTTCCCGCTTAAACATAAATCACCCACCACAATCTACCATGGACAAACCTGATTGGTCCAACAGCAGCATGAAGGAGCTCTGCCAGGCATGGATGGGTGTGACTCCCATGGCCTGTCTTCCCCCTGGACCACGGGACCTCACCCGAGGGCTTTAAATAAACGCAATCTTTCGCTTTTACACTGCTTGTCTTGGTCAACTTATTGGTTTTGGGTCGGATTAAATCTTACAATTAAGGAGTATAAATTAGTTGTTATAGAATAGTCATAGGGGATGTAAATTGCAGCATAGGAAATATAGTTGATAATATTCTAATAACTAGGAGTGAGTGGCACTTGGATGGGTGCAAGACTTATCGGAGTGATCATTTATTAAGTTATGTAATGTCTGGTCACTGAGATGTACACCTGAAACCAATATAATGATGCATGTCATCTGTAATTGAAAATAAAAAAATGATTTAAAAAATAAAAAGACATCTGGGTCTGTCAGGCAGGCAAGATGGAGGATGTTTGCATGTTGAGTTCAGGTACAAGATCCAGGCTGGGTATAGGTATGCATTTGGGAACGACCAGCAGATAGAGGGCATTTTAAAGCCATGGGTCATCAAGGGAGGGGGAGTGTAAGTAGAAAAGAGTTGCATGTCCTGAGCCCTGGGGCTCTCCACTGCTTAGATGCTGGATTAAAGAAGAACCAGCCAAGGAGATGAAGAAGGAATACAACAGCCAGAGAGCTGAGAGAATCAGGAGGATGCAACGTCCTGCAGGCAAAGGGAAGAAAGGCTTTAGGGATGAAGGTGCCGAAGGCTGTCAATGGGCCGGGTAGAGGAAACCTGAGAACTGAACAACACGGGTAAAATCCTGTTGTCAGACTCTATGGAAAAAAGGCAAGATCGCGGCTAAAATGCATCCTACACTGATTCTAAGACATCTCAGGGCATACTTTAAGGAACGCCTTTCCACTGCTTGGTGGCAGTGGGGGTTTTTCCTTGATGGTACGTAAATAATGGCATGTCTTGCAATCAATGGCATCTTAGATTTGCTGAAACAGGGAGTCATTTCTTAAATTTACAAACTTGAATCCACCTATTTTTCTTTTTAAACTCAACATTATCATCAACACACCTAATATGTCAAATTCTGCACACATACTGCAATGCTTACAACCAACGGGTCATAAAGAGTGATCAACGGATGTCTGGCAATTCCTCCTCCTCTGCAAAATCTGCTTACATGATGCCCGACCTGGTCGATTCGAGGACGCTCATTGTGAAGGATTTATTTTTTCTATTTGTATTTTAGACTTTGCGTGGGAGAGATGCTGATTTACTTTTCAGTACATGGAATAGCTTAAATTCAAAGCCTGCTCGATAAACTACAAAACATACATTTAAAAAATAAATATCTTCCTTCTAAAGCCTAGAGGAAGAAGTCATTAGTGGCTGAGCCTGGGGAGGACAGCAGCCTCAACTCCCCAGGGCAAAGGCCCCATCAGCTACTTTGTCTTTAGATCACGCTTTTTAAGCTACAGCAAGAAGTTTTTCCCCTGCAACGGTTCTGTGTGCTTGAGAATGCTCAAACATCCGGAGAGGTTTAAACAGAAGGTGCTGTCTGCTGGAAGCGGCGTGCCTGGATGCGAAGGTGGCAAAGGCGGAGGTGAGGGCTGTGGGTAAAAACTGCCCGCCTGTTCCTTCCGCTGTAAGCAACTGTGGCTGGGACAGCCCTGGGGATGCAGCGCTGGGACACAGCAGCCTCTTAAAGGGAATAATCTGCTCCCTTCAGCCTGGCTTCCTGGTGTTTACACTTCAAGTCTCCTTCCCATAGGAAACTTGGGCTGAGACAGGCTGACTGTCTGGAATTTTTAGTCAAGGAGGCTTCTGGCGAAGGGAGGACGGCTTCTTTGGTTGCAGCTGCTGCTCTGCCTTGTACTGAGAAAACCCAAGTTCAACAGATGTGACTTCAGATGAGCAGGGCTTCATTACTCTGAGTTACTTGAAACAACCCCCCTCCTTTTTTTTTTTTTTTTAATAGCCATCAGGGCCTTTAGCCATTGGATAACTAGATTTAGAATTTTTCCTTTTCAAGCAATCCCAGAAACAAGGTAGGAAATCAGAGCAACCTGTACAGAGAAAAACTTCTTATTGATGACTATTTTGTAGTTGCTTCATTTCAGAACAAGCTGGGGTTTGTTATGAAGGTAAATAAATTTTTCTTGATTGAGCATGGTAAACAAAAAAAAAAAATCAACCACAGAAAACCTGGAAATTTCTAACCTGGGAAAATGAAAATTCAGATTTTTATAAATCAAGATTCTAAGAATCAAAGCTAAACTAAAGCCCAAGTTTAAAACCTGTACTACCATTTTCTAGCTGTGTGACCTTGGGCAAATTACCCTCTGTGTCTCAGTTTCCCCATCTATACAATGGCAATGATAGTGGTCTACCTCATAGGTTAAGAAAATTACGCTATTCTTTATAAAATGCTGAGAACAAGATATAAGTCTTTGTTAAAGAAAAATGAACAATGAAAATTTCATGGTAACAGAAATCTTTCTTATGTTAGAAAAATATATTAGTAATCACAGCTTATGTCATCTTTGCATCCCCAAGCCACTTTGTGATCTACGTTAATAGTAGCAAACACCCTATAACTTTACTTCAGAATTACTTATTGTCGAATTCCTAACATACTTCATGTGTTCTTCATTTCTGAATACTGAATATAGGAGTTTTAAACGTTCAGAAGAAATATTTTCTTAAGTCATTCCTGAAACCTCTGCCCTGACCTCAGCTCATCATGAAGAGCATGTTGATATTGTTCAAATATATGTAGGGCACAGCTTCCAGAAACCCAACATATGTCGCCTAACCTATCACAGCAACCTCGGGGTTTTCATGAAAAAAATGTTTGTATATTTACACAAAAAAACAATTACCCTCCACTCCTACAATTGGACTGCATCTTACTATTTAGTCTGGAAAGAGGACAAAGTCTGCAGAGTTGTAAACCTGGAAGATGCATTTCCGTCACAACCCAAAAAAGACCAGTTCTCCCCACACTCGACCAATCTTTGAGGAGGAACCATAATTCAGGAAGAAAGGAAGCATTTTTCCTGAGGCTGTTGTTGGGATTAATAAGGACAGAACAGAGAATGAGATTGTTACTGAGCAAAACCTAAAGACAACAGATGAGAAGGGATGTGTTGCTGTTTGTTTGCCAGGTAAGGTGAGGTGAGGTGGTCCTATTTTGCTTTGAGCAGTGAGTTGTGGATAGGGGGCAGAATGGAAGAAATAAAATATATAATACCAGGAACTCAAAGTCTATAACAGAACTTGGTTCAAGGACAGTGCTGAACCTTTAAGATAAGTGCTCGAAGCAAATGATAGCCTGGTTCTTCATTAGCATTGTTTCCCGTAAGAGCAGTCTTTACATATAGATTAGGGTATCAAACTATGCAAATCAGAGGTTCAACCACAAAGCCAGCTGGTCTGTACATCAACTTTGTCTTTGAGTTTCAAGCTTGAGAGAAAACGGAAAGGGTTGGGTTGTGGGTTGTTTTCAACTCCACATTTCCATTTTCGTATCACTTTAGGACAGGCTTTTAGAATAGAGGGAGGTCTTAGACATACTTGAATCCAAGACCTTCACCGAACAGCTGAGTGAACCAAGCCCACAAGGTCCTTCCCTTTGCACAGCTTCACTCTCCCAGCCAACACTGCCCCACTCCACTCGCCCCATTCCACCAACAGCTACTCCTCACCCTACAGGACCAGGCCAGGTGAGCCTAGTTCCTTCCTTTCACCCTCTAGAATGCTGAGTATCAGACAACATGAGCCACACTGTCATTTTCCAGTTCCTTTTGTACTGATCAATCAGTCTTGAAGGCCTTTTATGGCCAAAATTCTGTTACAGATGTTCTTTTCTGTAGCCATTTCTCCTGGTCCGTAAGGCTCACTAAATATGATCCTTAATGGCTTTCTACTTGGTTGACAATTAGATATAGTTGTCCCTCTGCCCTGACCTCAGCTCTTCATGAAATCTTCAGTATAGCTTAACTCCCTGACCTTCTTGTGGGGAGAGAGAAAGAAGAGGAAGCTGAGCTAGCAGCTTTATCAATGTTACCTATGATCTCAGTCAATGTTCACGAACAACCCCATGAGATAGATATGAGTTATGTCCACACTGCAGATGACAAAACTGAGGAGGGGTTCAGTAGCCTGGCACAGTTACAGGGCTAGGGCTGATATTCAAAACCCAGGCCAACCTGACTCAGCAGCCCTCATCTTTCACTGCAGTGCGCTGCCCCCCAGGACTTAGTCAAGTATTGTTAATGAACCCTGTCTCTCTGAGCCTTGGTTGCTTTTTTTGAATACGTCTCCCCACCAACCTCCACTCCCCAATTAAGTCAATGGCTTAAAAACAATCCAACCTTGACTAGAATTAGTGGGTAAGTCACAGGTGCTCTAGACCAGTGGGGTCCAACAACACTTTTGATGATGGAAATGGCCTGTACCTGTCCTGTCCAACATGCAACTATTAGCAACCTGTGGCTATTGAGCACTGAAGCTGTGGCTGACTCAACCAGGAAACTTAGATTTTTAAGTTTAGTTCAATTTAGTTTTAAACTTAACAACTCATGTGATAGCCATATAAGCTAGCACAGTTTGAGATAGCCCCTCCTTGAGCCCCGTGCTATTGGCTAGGGGACACACAATAAGTCCCATTGTCTTCTAAGAGCTCCTAAGCAATGCGAGGAGACAAACCACATGTACACAGTTAAACGGTATAAGACAGAACAAACTGAAGGAATTAAGAAATAGAATCTCAGAATATAGTTCTATAGAATGAGACTTTTGCCCTTTTGCTGCTGCAGGTACAGAGCGTCTGCTGGAGAAAGTGCGCCAGCCGCTTTTACAACCCCTCTTGCAGTTCATGTAAAGGAGATGCTGTCTTTCTATCTCATGTACTTGGAGTCACTGCACCGGAAGGGATGACTGCCCCAGTCAAATGCTAGTCTCCCTAAGGTTCAGGTCTAAGAATGTGCTAATTAGGAACTAAGCCAGTTAAAACTAAATAAATCCAATTCCTTTGTCTCGCCCCTTTTTTCTTCATAACCTGAAGTCTGAAAGAAAAAGGAAATACTGTCGGGCAGAGATACTATCTATTTTTCGCTCCCTCTATCACCTTGCAGAACTTCCTCCACAAGTAATTTCAGGGCAATTTCCACTCTTCACCAGCTTTTCAAACTTCTCTTCAGGCTCCCTAGGGCCACAGAGTGCTTGGGACCCAAGGTCATAGTTTTTCCAAACAGTCAGTCATAAGGGTGAACAAAGGAGAAGAGAGAGAAGTGGGGAAGGGAGAGAGGAGAAGAGGAAGAAAGGAAGGGAAGGTCACTAGGAAGAACCTGTATTAGAAACAGCAGTAAGAGAACAGCAGTTGGTTCTGTTCTCGGCCATCCCTGTTCCTAGCTGGGACTGGACCACGGCTCTGAGTCTTGCATAATTATAAGGAAGTAACTGTTTTGAGACCATTTGAGACTTTCTCAGGGCAATGTATGGCCAGCTGTGTGTGGACTAAGTTTCACTATCTTTACGTTTATGCTTTTGTGACAAACAGACGAGACAAAATATACTGTTTTCCATGTAACCTCCCAATTAATGTGAGCCTGCATTAATCTTAATTTTAAATAAAATTGAACGTGTTGGATCCCACTTACCCCATAATGTTTGGATTATACTACAAAAGGAAATGAAGTATTACTTAAACAACAAAAGCCTAACAAATTAAGTACTGACATAGATTTGCATCCTAATATCACCTGAATCTACTAATAAACTCATAAATAAAAGATTTGTGTATAAAAATTCTGGGCGCTCTCTCCTGGGACCACGCCCACGTGTTTCTTCCCTCTCAGGCACGCGTCTCCTAAACTCTAAGGGACCCAATGAGACCTGCAACCTGGGGAGCAATGGGCAGCGGCAGCTCATCCCGGGCTAACCCCCAAACCTACCTCCCAGGCCCCTTTTCTCCGACTTTCCTATAACATTTGTAGAGAGCCAAAGCACCACCTACACTCTCTCCTGTTGCTTCTTCTAACCTCGGTCCTGCCTTGTTTCACTGTCTCCAGTTTTAATAAATATGTTCTCAAAATTGAAAAAAAAAATCTGAAGGGACTTCCAATGCCTGTTGCTAAAACAGACACATTGCAAGAAACCAGAGTCCAATCCCAATTTATTAATCATGAAAGAAAGAAGCCACAAAATACCACAGCACCCTCAGACTTCCATCCTCTTAGCCACATAAGGGGTCTCCGACACCAGGATTCCATGAAAGTAGGACTGCAGTTTTGTGACGTTCATCTTTAAAAACCTAAGTCCTCGGTAGACAGAGAGGGGTGAGTAGAGCCCCCAAAAAAGAGGTTCTTTCTTTTTTTAATCCTCATCTGAGAATGTTTTCCCATTGATTTTTAGAAAGAGTGGAAAGGAGGGGGAGAGTCAGAGAGAGAAAAACGTCAATGTGAAAGAGACACATTGGTCGGTTGCCTCCTGCATGCGCCCCGACCAGAGCTGGGATTGAGCCTGCAACCGAGGTACATGCCCTTGACCAGAATGGAAGCCGGAACCCTTCAGTCCACAGGCCGATGCACTGAGCCACACCGGCTAGGTTCTTGTAGAGAAAGACGGGAACCACTGGCTTAGCTTCAGAATGCTGAGGGTCTCTATGGCACTCAGAAGTGTGGCATGGTCTGCTTAAGGTGGGCAGGTGTAGGTGAGGTCTTACATGACCTCTTATGGAGAGCACCCTGGACTAGGCAATTTTACCCCCACTCTCATCCTCACGAACAATTCAGTGTAAGTGGACAAGGACCAGAAAAAGACCTTATACGGGATTATCTGCTGCCCAAAACTCACTGCAATCAGAACAACAAGATATTGTTTCTAGAGGCCTCTCTGAGCACCTGGGATGGTTTTTATTAAACAGAACCTCTCTTTGTAATGGGATTTTACTTAGTTGAACCTTTCAGAGCAAAATTTGGAAAAAATAGACCTCATTTAGAAAAACATCCTAAATATGAAAATCCCAATGGAAAAACCGGGGGGTGGGAGGAGGTTAAACTCTTGGAAAAGATAGTTACACTTAAATGAGGCCACAGTAATCCCCCCTTCTCCATGGAGGATACATTCCAAGACCCCCCAGTGGATCCTGAAGCTACACATAGCACCAAACCCTAATCCATAAATTCAACTAGCAAAGGAATGGAGTCATTCCTTTAATGAAGTAAGGAGAGGAGAATTTCAAATGCTTACATAATCCAACAGGATATTCTCCACTAATTAGACACATCAGAACAGGTGTCTGACCGATCACTTAAAGAGCAGTTTAATGAAATACTTGATCCTGGACCAGATTCTATACCAGAAAAAAATAAACGTATGCTATCTATGAAGGCCCTACTGGACTGACTGAGAATATTGGAATATGGGTGGTAAGTTACAATATTATATTCATGTTAAATTTATTTGAGGTGGAGAACTGTACTATTTGTTTAAAGAGAATATCCTTCTTGTTTGGAAATACACACAGAAGTTTGTAGGCACAAAGGGCCAGGATATAGTCCAGGAAAATTATTTTCTGGATGTACATATGTGTGCATAACACACAAAATATTGTACATTATATTATACAACAAATAGAATAAACTATTCTGTATTATTCATGTTTTATAATTTATAAAATCTACTTTTCCTATAAAGAGAGCACATAATGCAAAAGGGCAAAATATTAATAACAGGTCGACCTGGGCACAGGTATGCCGGTATTCTTTGTACTACTCCTGCAATTTTTCCGTAAATTTTAAATTACATCCAAATAAAAAGATTTTTATTACACAGGAGGGGAGGACTGAAGCCTTCCTTCCCCAGCGGGGCTGCCAGCAAGCGGTAGTCTCCTTCAAGTCGGGGCAGGCTCTGTCCGCAGGAGGGGGTTCGTCTCAGTCTGATTTTCACATGATTTGCTCACTCACACAAATTAGCACAGAAAGGCAAAATAAGTTACTGTTATTGTTTTTTTCACTTTCTCTAAATTTCTGATTATAAAAGTAGCATGCGATTATTTTAGAAAATTTGGGGAAAGGCAAACCAACAAAGAAGAAAAAACACGCCCACACATTGATCCCACCAAACTTAAAGAACTTCACTGTCATTTTGGCTTATTCTCTTTCAGTCTCTATTTCACAGCTTTAAGGGAAGTGGGATTATATTATATGAATTGTGTAGTCTGGGTTATTTTTTCTTTTCTTTACCTAGTGTAAAACATTTCCCTATGGTCATCAGTCAAAAAATTCATAAAATCTTCCATGTCAATATATAATATTACAGATAGGCCATCATTTACTTAAGCCTGTCCCTTTGTTTCCAATTTCGACTTATTATACATAATGCTTAGTTAAAAGTTTAAGATCTTTTTGCTTAAATCTTTTTTTTTTAGTATTTCTGGTTAAAATAGATGGGGAAAAAATGGAATTGCTGAAACAAAAGGTATAAAGAGAGTTTTTTAAGAGTCAATACAAAAGGCCAATTGCTTTTTTAGAAAATTAGGCTAACTTTAAGGGGCAAGAAGGCACCTGACTGGAATTATCAAAATGACAGGTTGAAATCTCATTTTAGGATTTACAGAAGGGAAATTACTGCCACAGTCTGAAAACTGCCGTCTCACCTCAAACAGCTCCTGGGCAACTTCCGTAAGCTATTTCTGGCCCTCAAAAAAGGAAAAACAAATATTCCAGCCTGTGTCGACACACACTTCTACTACCACGTACAAGATGGGAGGCCCAGCCTCAAACGATCACTACCATGTTAAGCTTTGAGGGTCATCTAAAAGCTCTTCCTACCCTGATGGAAATGGGATCCTAAAAATCTAAGGAGGGGAAAAGTACACGGACAAAAAGTACAGGGACCTGGAAGCAAGGTTGAGGTTCTAAAAGGCACACTTAAGACAAGTTCTTTTTTATTTGCTTAGCAGCCCAGACATGAAAAAGAAGTGAGGACTCCACTAGTCTGGAGACGTGGAGTCAGTCCCATCTGTCCTGAACAAACAACCAGCCTGGGTCAAAGATGCAGCCAAACCTCTCTGAACTCAATCTCCTCCCACATTCAACGACAAGGCTGGACAAAGTCCCTAAACGTCCCTCTCCCATCTCTCATTTTGCAACATGGCCCTTTAAATGTGCCAGGGGAGAAAAGGGCAGAGTGGTTATTCTCTCTGAACGCAATGCATCAAATGCTGACCACCTCATTTCTCCTAACACATGCAGATCAAATAGCACTACGTGTACAAAAGACATTCCAGAAACGTCGCATTCCCCACTCCTCCGGACAACAGGGACTAGGGCAAGAGAGGCAAGGAGAAGAAAAGGAAGCTCACCGTGGCCATTGCAGTAGTAGATCCACTTCTCCCGGGTCTGGGCTGGGGCAAGAGATTTCTTCAGGCCCGCCTTTTCCACAATGGCGCTGGGATCCTGCCGGGGCCCCTTTTTGAGAGTCCTTGAGCTTTTCCGGATGCTGCACACCACTATCACCACAAGCACCAGCAGCAGGAAAAGCACAATCATCCAGGGCAGATGTTCATTGATGTCAAAATGTTTGTGCGCGTTCTGTCTGGGATGACCCCTCTTGACGCCTTTGATGGGAGTGCTGGACTTCTCGCCCCCCGTGGCCTCCATGGGTGGCAGCAGCTTCAGGATGTGTCTGTGGTGGGAGCCTTGCTGGTGGTCCACCACCTGGAGGTTGGGGAGGGTCCTGTTCACGCCTTCCTCCCACCTTGTGTTGTTGGGGACTGTCTCTTCGTGGATGCCACTCGGTTCCTTTGGTCTAACAGAGGCAGAGGAGTTGAATTCTGTTGAGTTCATGCCTAGGAAAAAAAAAAAGAGTAAAGATGGAGACGAATTTTTCTATATTTGGGGATCTATATATTCCATCCTCTTCCTGCTCATCTCCAAACCAGGCAGATCATTAAGGAAGAGATGACCTTTGGAGTTTAAAAATAAGTTATACTGCATATTTTCATAAAGATCTTACAGGCACCTTTACGTAGAAGGTAAAAACAAAGCGTAACAGCTAATCGCATTTACTTCCTCGTGCCATAACCAAGGGCATTCTCAGGAATCCAACATCTGACCTTCACTGCAGCTACTCCTGTGCTTCACACCCTGAATATATATATTTATTTAGTTATTCATATATATATATTCAGAGCTTTAGTCAACTCTCAACTGTTCTGACTATTCAGAGAACTAGTTCAAATTTAATTCCTTTGTCCTTTAATTCCTTTGTACCTCCTCTCCCAACTTTTGATTATGTCATAATACAATGGTAAATTTAAGGATATGACAAAGGTAAAAAAAGATCTCAAACTCAAATCCAAGTTTGACCAGTGAAAGGAAGTTTTGGTGACACAGGTCAGTGAATAAAATAAGGCAGGACTTCCTTAGTATCTTCTATGAATAGAGTAAGAAAGATTTAGATCTTTCTCTCTCTCTCTCTCTCTCTCCCCCCCGCCCTTAATATTTTTAGAGAGGAAGGGAGAGGGACAGAGAGTCAGAAACATCGATGAGAGAGAAACATCAATCAGCTGCCTCCAGCACACCTCCCACTGGGGATGTGCCCAAAACTAAGGTACATGCCCTTGACCAGAATCAAACCCAGGACCTCTCGGTCAGCAAGCCGACGCTCTATCCACTGAGCCAAACCGGTCAGGGCAGATTTAGATTTCTCAATCACTGCCCATGGGCATGGCCAGTTTAGTAGACTTCTGTCAGAGAAGCTTCCACAAGTTGTTTCCATTAACAAGTCGTGGAGCCAGAGATTTTGAGTCCCAAGAAATAGGACCTGTCCTGTATCGGACCCTGAGAAAACCTGGTCAGGTCATGTGAGTCCGCTTCTTTCTTTCAAAATGGCAGCTGTAAGGCCCTCCTCACAGGATTATCATTAAGGTCAACTACAATTGCACCCGAGAGGACACTAGAAAGCACAACTCAAGTTGGCTATCATCTCAATGAAAATTAAATTCAGTCCAAAAGGACTTGTGAATAAAGACTACATTTTATAGTCTGCCTGAGATTCTAAGGGAATTCTGAGAAAAACAGATACCCGATGAAGAACATCAATTTAGAATCATTTGGGGGAAAAAATACACATTATTTTCCAGATGTGAATGCTAGCTAGTTATTACCTTCAGTGTGATACAAATTTGCTTGTTTCCTGAAGCTTCTAACTTGTTTTCCCCTCCGTTGCCCCGCCTTTGATCCAATATTCATCCCTCCCCTCCACATGTCCTGGTATTTTCTTCCCTTCTCCCTCCTTCTTACCTCTGGCTTCATCGACCCAGGGTTGACTCCACATTGGAAAACTTTTCATCGGAGAGAGACCTTAAATATCTAAATCACTCTTTTACTTGACAAGTTTGAAAAAGGCCAGAAGAAGTTCAGTGACTTACATAAGGCCACACACTGTCCTTGTTTTACTAGGTTCTTATTTGCTAGCTTGAAGTGACCTAGTTTTTAGATATCTGATCCCCCTAAGTGCAACCTTCTGAGTCGAAATGTTTCTAAAAGTTCCCAAAGAAGCCAGATTTAATTAGCCACAAAATGCAAAATCCCCTTCATCAAGGAATATACAAAATGGCAAAACCATCCTTTGGCACAAGCCCATTGCCAGTACCTTCACTGAGCTCAAAGCTCTCCTCACATAAATAACTCGTGAGGTTAAGTTACCTTGGGAAACATAGGTGGAGGAAGGGACTTCATGAGATTCCATGTGCTCAAGGCGTGAAAAGATGGCTGTGCCAGGGAAAGGTGAGGTTGTACTGGAGAAGGTCGGGGGTGTGCCACAGACGTTGTCTGCCACCTTGGTGCCTGGCTTGATCACCACCAGGTTCTGAGCCAGACAGTCTGTGTATGCTTTGCATTTCATCACACTAGAAGGCACATCAGAGAAGGTACCCCGAGCACACTGCTTACACCGCACATCCTCGGTCTCCGTCCCTTTCTTCCGCACACCCCAGCCCACAGGACACACCGTATGGGGAGCGCAGGTAGCATTGAACTGGAACATGCCAGGTGGGCAAGTGCATTCTCGGTCAGTCAAGGCAGTACAAGGTAATTTCTCAATCATTGGCCATGGGCACGGCTGGCTACAGTCATGGCATTTCTCTATGCCATTCTCATGCCTGGTAAAGGTCCCCACAGGGCAACTGCTGCAGACACGCAGGCTTGTGTTGGTACAGTGCTCAGATACATAGGTTCCTGCCGGACACTTGTCACAGGTTAGCACCTGGCCGGTGGCACGGTCAACGTGGTGATATTTGCCAATGAGACTTGAGGCCTTCTGTTCTGGCTGAGCAGAGGTGGTGCTAAGGAATCCAAGCTGAAAGAAATAAAAGGGGAAGGGGGAGGGACAAAAACCAAGAAGGTGTTACAAAGGAACAATCCCACCGTTATCATCCCTAGTAAAGATCTGACAGGTACAGCATCCTCCTAAAAGTAGGCTGCCACAGAATAGAAAGAGAGAAACAAAGACCCTGATTCCCCCCCACCACCACCACCACCTGACCTATTAGCTGTGAAGCTTTGGTTTTCTTACCTAACCTTTGCCTCCACTTCCTTTTCTTTCATGTGTAAAATGAGGCTGACAATACCTCTCCATTATCAAAATCAACTGAGAATATGGACATGAAAGCACTCTGTAGCTTGTATTAAAAATGCCATATAGCTCTAGACGATTTGGCTCAGTGGATAAAGAGTTGGCCTGCAGACCAAAGGGTCCCAGGTTCGATTCTGGTCAAGGGCATGTACCTTGGTTGCAGGCTCCTCCTTGGTCCAGGCCCTGGTCAGGGCACATGCAGGAGGCAACCAATTGATGTGTTTCTCTTATATCAATATTTATTTCTGTCTTTCCCTCTCTCCTCCACTCTCTCTCTAAAAATCAATGGGAAATATCCTCGGGTGAGGATTTAAAACAAACAAACAAACAAATAAATAAATAAATAAATAAATAAATAAATACTTAGCAGGTGCGGCTCAGTTGGTTGGAGCATTGTCCCGTACACCGAAAGGCGAAAGGTTCAAACCCTGATTGGGGTGCATACAGAAGACAACTGATCAATTTTTCTCACATTGATCTCTCTCTCTCTCTCTCTCTCAAATCAATAAAAGCATACCTCAGGTGAGGGTTTTAAAAATGCTATATGGAAGTCAAACATTTAAAAAAAAAATCTTAATGCAAGAAGAAAATAACTTGCTGAATAGTTTATCATCCAATCCATGACCCAATGTTACCATATCTTAATACCAGGACAAAACAATTGAGAAATAGGATGGCATATATTCAAATTGCTACTTTCATAGCACCAGATACTCAGAGTTAACCTGGAGACATGGCATGGTGTTTGCAAATGTTTCATCTGTGCAAAGCTGTATGTTTCATCTGGCTGGTTTGGAATTTTTTGTTTTTACAAAACAAAGGTAAGCCATTGACATTCTCAATATGTTTTAATCAGCAGAGTTGATGCATTCCGATGCATATGGACATGATGCATTCGTTCAACCACTGAAGGCCATGGCCAATTGAGCAGGGACCTGCAGCCACCTAAGAACGCAGGCACCTAGCACCAAGCACCAAGCACCAAGCACCAAGCACCAAGCACCAAGCTGGCCTCAGCAAGGAATCAACAGATGTTTAAATTTAACTCATAGAAGAGAAACTTTACCCAGCTAGACAGAATCTTATATTATCTTCCAGAATGAAAACTTGGGAGAAAGGAAAGTGTATTTGTGATACTAAATCCTGAGGTCCTTTGGCAGGGAGTTGGCTAAGTTTAAGAATGTATGTTTAAAAAGAGCTTTGCTGCATTAATGAAGATAGAGAGAGTGCAACAAGAAAGTTTTCACTGTCTTCTACAAATTCTTCAAAACGGAGAGAGCTTGCTCATTCGGCATGGCTCAGTGATTGAGTGTCGGCCTATGAACCAGGAGGTCATGGTTCAATTTCCAGTCAGTACATATGCCAGGGTTATGGGCTCGATCCTCAGTAGAAGGCATACAGGAGGCAGCTGATCAATGATTCTCTCTTATCATTGATTTTTTTCTATCTCTTTCTCCCTTCCTCTCTGAAATCAAAAAATATTTTTTTAAAGAGAAATTTTATCTCAAAAAAAAAAAATGGAGAGAGGTTATGTGTCAAGAAAATAATGGCTACCTCAACTACCAGCTAGCCAGCAGAGTAAATCTAAATTTGCCTCTGTACCAGTAACCGAGAGGGTAAAGCAAGAATTTCTTCGAAGTGATCAGAGTTCCTGCTTTCGTAAAACCTTGAAACATAACCCAAGATTCAATTCTCCTCTACCTCAAATTTAACTATTTGAACCAAAAGTATCAACCTTAAAGTCGTTTACCCTGTCCCTGAGCTGCCTCCAGTTAAATGACAATATTGAAAACAAATTTTCAGTTTAAAAGAATATATTCATCTTCTCTTCAATCTGAGACCCCCCCCCCCAAAAAAAGGATAGTAGTTGATTTTCTTGGTAAGAGACTTAACTTCATCTTGGTCTCTGGAGAAAAGTAATCTGCTTGACAATAAATTCTGTAGTAACATCCCTTTTTACTTCTGACTTTCCCCACCCCCCTCCTTGTTTTTGCAAAACCAGCCCAGCCACCCTCTTCTGAACATAGTAGATGCATCAAACTGAGGAAAGAAAGGTCATTACTATCTTGTGGTTCCCAAGTGCCACCTGCCAAGTACATGAAGACAAACTTGTCCCAATCTCCTCAACGATAGGACCCAACCCAAAAGGTTGCAAAAGAGGCTCCAACTTCCTTCCTATCTAGTTTCTAAGTGCAAAAGCCACTGTAGAAAACTGCCATGTTCAAGAAGTTGGAAAGATGTAAACACGCTTCTAACTCTAAGGTGAGGGATGCCACTACCAGGCTCTGCATTTGTCCCCTGATTACCGAATTCCTGGAGGTCCCCCAAGCAGGATATAGAACCCACCTCCAAACCTCACTGCACCCACCGCTTCTCCACTCATTCAGCAGATTTTCCAGTTCTTTGCTCATTTAAAATTATTGATCAAGTTTCTACTTAAACAAAACTCTGGGCTCTTGAAACTGTGCCCTACTAAGTAACCCACTGAAGATGATGTGGCTCTACAAGAGGCAATTCCAGCTCCTACAGATAGAGTGAACAGAAAACAGGCCTCGCAGCCTCACCTGGGCTGAACACTAGACCTGAACCTCGTGCACAAACTAGGTAGGGACTGTGAAAGCGTTGGACAAGTGTTTCTTGAAGATCTACTAAGTGTGTAAAAGAACCTCTCAAGCTCTATCCCAGGCTTTACGATGCTTACCTTCTAAAGGAAGACGGACAGAAACAACTAATTACGTCAGTGATTACATAATTAAATTGAGATGACTGCTGAGAAGGAGAAACAGAGTCCAGTGCGAAGGGGTTTAATAGGCACGCTGTAGCTTAGAGATACTAGAGAAATGTCTTGGAGTATTTCTGAAAGATGGAAACAGAACTTAAGTCTGAACAGGGGGTGGAGGAGGGTTTGGCAGAGGGAGTCTCCGAGCAAAAGTCTGAAGCAGAGAAGGTCAGCTCAGGAACTAAAAAACTTGGTGGCTCTATCTCCAGATGCAACGCAGTAGCCACAGTTAAACTCAAAGAGGCTCCAAAGTTTGATTCTAATCCAAAATGCAATGAGAAGTCACCATCTGTTTATATTGGAGGTTGGTGACAGAAGCATATAATCACATTTGTGGATAAAAATTTAAAAAAAGTTATCTGGCTGCAGAGAGGACCGAGAAAGTGGAGTGGGAGGATCGCAGATGAGAAAACCCACTGAGAAGGAGAAAGCCACAGGGAAGGGGGTGACGAGGACTGGGGTGGAGGTCTTGGAAGGAGGAGAAGGCAACCGACATGGGAGGTCAGATCAGCGGGATGTGGGGAAGAGTTACCTGTGGAAGGAGAAAGAGGAAAACTTCAATGGTTTCCAAATTGGACTCAAGATCGCACAGTACCGAACACATTTCTCAGGGCTGCCCCTGGGCCTGAGAGTGAGGCAGGGCAAGGACAGGAGGTAGGACTCTAAGTTCCCCACCTCTGCCTCAAACAGTGCAGCTCCGATCTACAAATATGCTAGGGGTTTCCAAGTAAGGATTCATTTGAAGGAAGGTTTACTCCCCCTGCGCTAGAGGGGCCTCTAAGAGTTCTTCCGATCCCAAAGTTAGCAGTTAAACCATCTGAGCTACAAAGCTGGGGGAATTGTTCCCGGGGCTGCTGAGAGGAACGGGTGGCAATGTCCCTTCCTCTTAAGAGACATTGGATAAAAATTCTTATCTGAGGCCTCAGCTGAAGATCGGTGATCTAAAACTAGCCTGGTGGCAAGTCCCTGGTTTCTAAAAAAATTTAAAAAACGTAAAAATCACTCCCAAAGGCAATCCAAAGGCTGAAGCAATGGGTAGTGGGGAGGAAGGGGAGGAAGTTCAAGAACAATATTAAAGAATATTCCCTATAAAACATAAACCGTTTAGGTGATACCTAAAAGCTACTGTTGGGGGAAACACTGGAGTCAGGAGACATGGCCACTGAAAAGTGAACACCCCAGCCTGGGTTCTACCTGGTCAAGAGAATTAATTCCCTCACTTTACAGAAGCGGGGAGACTAAATCAGAGGTTCCCCACAGCCTCAGGCCTCAAGTGCAGCATCAAAATGACCTGGGAAGCAGCTTTTCGCAAAAACTCACGGCCTCAGTCCCATCACCTGAGATCACGTGGGTCTGTCTGCCAGAGGGCCAGGAATTCGTTGTTTTTAAGCTTTGCAAGTGATTCTGATGTGCAACCAACTTTTGTACCCCCTGAACCAAGGGCCGAGCGCTCTGGTTTGAATCTTCTCTGATTCTGAGATACACTTTGGAAACAGCCCGGTTTCACTGGCAGAGCCCCTTCCTTTTCCTGTTTCCCAACCCTACCCTTTCATTGCTTAAATATTATTCTTACTTCATCGTTATTTTCATAGTAAGCATTCTCATAATAACTCTAACAACTACAAAAGAGAATAAAATGTTTAAGTCTCTGCTCAAATCCACCTATCCCTAGAGAAACTCACTGTTAAGTTGGGTGCACATCTTTCCAGACCCTTCGTGAGCATTTACACACAACACAAGTATCCACACTTGAACCGGCTGCTTCAGTTACATCTAAAGGAGACAGGCCACACATAGTGTTCTGTGATTTGCTTTTGTGCATCTTCTCATTCTGCGTCACTGAAATCTCTCCATGTCAGAACATACAGACCACTTCATTCTTTAGAATGACAAGTTCTCTTCAGCAGCATGCATCTGCCTTCTTCAGAGGTACTTCCTACTGAAGGCGTTACATACAGATTGCCTCCATGTCCTTGTCAGTGTATGCACGCATTTCCTATATTCTGTATTCCCCTCCTTCACTTCTCACTTCCCACACATTTCTTCCCTCCCCTCTCCTCCCCTTCTCTCTCTCTCTCTCTCTCTCTCTCTCTCTCTCTCTCTCTCTCTCTCTCTCTCTGCCCTCTAGACAAATGACAGCTACAGCCACATTGCTCTCAGCCTTTTAAGAGCCACTTTGTTCAGGGACAAAAGAAGGTCCTGTACACCTATAACTTGGAACCTTCACTCTTCTTCCTCCCTACTAATATGACATAGAATTAACATTAATACCATATATGTTTTTCAGCCTATGGGAGGCCCAGATCTGAAGTAGAAAGAATCACTGGGCAAAGCTTTAGAAGACAGAAGACTAAGATCAGTTAGACCTGGTTCTTTTCCAGACCCTGCCCTGAGATCAGTTACACCTGGTTTTACTTGCTTGTAAAATTAGCAGGTTAGCCCTGACTGGTTTGGCTTAGTTTATAGAACATCAGCCTGTGGACTGAAAGGTCCCAGGTTCGATTCCAGTCAAGGGCATGTACCTTGGTTGCGGGCACATCCCAGTAGGGGGTGTGCAGGAGGCAGCTAATTGATGTTTCTCTCTCATGGATGTTTCTAACTCTCTATCTCTCTCCCTTCCTCTCTGTAAAAAAACCAATAAAATATATTTTAAAAAATAAAATTAGCAGGTTGGGCTAAGTTATATTCAACTCCAGCCTCCAAGGTGTCGGCGCTGGTCAAGTTCCACCTTCTCCATGAAGCCGTGACATTTCCTGGTCAACCCCAGATCCCAAGCAGACGAGCAACCTTTTCACCCCATTTCCTGTTTGTTTGTCATTTACGTGTCTAATTACATATTGTCTTGTCATGTTTGCTGATGGCCTCATAAGTGTATGTATTTATCTTCCCATAATGATCACAAGCAGCTCGAGGCCAGGGACAACCACGGAGCTGGCATTTCCTCCCTTGCTCAACCACCTCAAAATGAGGCTCACCAAAACGATAAAGAAAGTATCCTCCTGCATTTAAGCATAACCAGTGGACACAAAACACTGGGGGGTAGGGGAGGAGGGCGGAAGGGCAGGGGAAAAAAGAGATATATGTACTAATCTTTGTAAAACTGTATGCAATTAATAAAAAATAAAATAAAATAAAATAAATTTTAAAAAAAGAAAGTATCCTCTGAGCCAGGGGTCAGCAAACTAAATTCCACACGCCACTTGTTGCAAATAAGTTTTCTTGGAACCCAGACATTCATTTAGCCATTGCATGTGGCTGCTTTCACGCTACAATGGCAGGGCTGGAGAACTGCAGTAGAGACTATATGGCCGAAAACTCGGAATATTTACCAACCTTTTTAGGAAAAAAGTCTGCTGAGACTTCACTGATCGGTCCAAAGAAATGTCTAAAAATGCAGAGACAGGAGTCTTAGGCTTCTCTTAGAGTCTAGCAATGACGCTGAGTTCCTGCCTGCCTTTGTGATACCCAATCTAACTCACACACTACATCTGATATTTTCATCCCCTGCTTAAAACTCTCCATGGCTTTCCACATCACATGACTTAGAAAGAAATGCAACATCTTTTACAGAGGTAGGACATCCTCTGAAATGCCATCCTTGCCCTCCTCTCTATCATCTTAAGTTAGCTTCACTGCTTCCCCTCATCCTGCTTTCCCCTATATGACTACCATAATTTTGTAGTCAGGAATTTTTCCATTTATGGTATCTTCCCCTCTGAGCCATAAGCTCCAGGAGGACAAGGATAGAGTCTATTTGACATGACTGACTACCAAGTACCCAGTTCCTGGTATACCTGACAAGGGTTTGTGGACTAAATGAATGAATGAATTCACAGACCATGAATAACTAGAAGCAGCGAAGCAACTGCGAGAATCCCAAAAAGCCTCCACTGCGTCCCCACAAAAACTCAAAAGATAAAATCGTCTGGCAGATAGTTTCGTCTCCAAAAATCTTGAGGATATCACTCTGTTTTCACAGAATCATAACAGCCTTAAAAGCCATTATGCACATCATGGTACTTAAGATGACAAGCAAATGTAATGACGAATTTAAAACATACTTCTTCATTTAAAAAAAAAAAGCATTACACTAATTTGATGCTTCACATTATAAGCAGTATCGTGAGATTGTTTTCCTGAAGTTACTGATGTTTTATCCTACTTTAAACTTTAGTTATTTGGAAATTTTCACATATCCAGAACATGTTCTTCACCAATCATAATGGATAACTGAGCAAATGTCAGTGCCCAAACTGTGTGGGATATGGGAACACTATAAATACGTACTGAGTAGATTAAAAAAGGTAACAAAGCAAATTTCAAAGGAGGAAAGGCGTAGCTCTGAAATGACCAGGTATAAATACTTCCAGGGTCTCCACACTCACTATGGTGACCCACAACACACCTGTCGCTTCTACCTGAGGGCACAGAGATGGATCTGACTAAAGACAAGACACATCCATACATACTAATACATGTTAGAACATGGATGCCAATCTATCTTTACCAATTCTGATCCCATGACTTCATCCTTCAAACAAATAGGGGAAATTTTCCTTGGAGTTTACAATAACATACTTATGTCATTCCTGTTCCCTATCAAATTGCAGCCATTTTTAATGAAAAAAACTGAAAGCAATGATGAACTTTTGTCTATTCATAATGGACAAGCAGGAAGACCTTGAGTTTAACATAGAAAAAAAATTTAATGCTGCATAAAACTAGTATTTTAAGAAAAACCTCAGTTACTGTGGATATTATAACAAAGATAAAGCAACCAACACCTATTCCGGAGATGGTGACTATAAAACATGCTAACAGATGATCAAAAGGCAAAAGGCCGGCAGAGCTAGGCACTCCCAGAATTTCTGACCATTTCATTCTGAGCATCACATTAAATTCGTCATAGCAAGGCTCTGACTGCTGGGATTTCTCTAGATTTGAAGGGAGACGAATAACGGATGAAAAGGAAAGCACGAGGGCAGAGCTTCCACAAAGCACACAGACAGATCTGCTCCGAGGAATGCTATATAAATTGGATTGGCTCTTGCATTTATTCCCTACTATCCTTCCTGATTTAAAAGTCTTCTGTTGCTAGGGCAAAGGCAGGGACTGTTATTAAAGCTACAAATACAGAAAACGCCAAAGCTAGAAGGTGCTGACTTTAGGGCTGGAAGGAAGCAAGCTTAGGGGACACTGGGGAAAGGAAAAAGAACGGGCAGGGCTTCACCCAGATGCTGTCTTGCCTGGAACCTGCAATGCAGAGGAGTGAGCACTCAGCATTCCATTCATGGACCACAGACCTTCATCTCCTTCTGCCCGCTGTAACGGACATTCCAACAGGATAAGACCCTCATCTACGTGAGGGTCAAAGCCATTCTGTTAACAAGGCAATGGTAAAGGTTTAGGGGAAACTCTCCTATGCTTGCTGAGAATTTATAGAATCCTTACATAAAGACAACAAATAGTAAGGACACCAGCCAGTAGAGCAATTACAGCATGAACGTGTAAACAAAACCCAGTTTAGCCTGCTGTGTGCTAAGCAGGCCCATTCTCCCAGGTCTGAGCTGGGGGATCTGAGCAAGGGGCTTAGCCTGTCTGCTTCCTCGTTAGTATGATGAAGATACTAGTAACACCTACTCTCTTAAGATGGTTTTCAGAATTGTTACTACAGGTAACGCAGAGAGGACAAAGCGTAACACAAGTAAGTACGACATAATGTTAATTATTTTAATTATCACTCCTTCTGTTTCTCATCTTACCATATTTTTGCTTCATTCTCTTGGGATTAGACAATTTTTTTAAATGCCCCAATTAAAATGCAAATATTCACTTCCTGAGAAATGTATCAAAGACTCGATTTAAAAAGCTCATATGCCTTACTAGGCTTGGAGCATACTACAAAACAAAAAATACAGATTGTACAACAATGAGGCAAAAGACAAGCCTGGGGGCATTTCAAAACATATTTAAAATATATACTTGGGCCCTGGCCAGCATAGCTCAGTGGTTAGAGTGTGCATAGGCCTGCACACTTGAGAGTGTGGGGTTTGAGGTTGCTCTTCTTTTTTTTAAAAAAAAAAATGTATTTTTTTATTGATTTCAGAGAGGAAGGAAGAGGGTGAGAGAGATAGAAACATCAATAATGAGAGAGAATCATTGATTGGGTGCATTGATTGGGTGCCTCCTGCACGTCCCCCACTGGGGATCAAGCTCACAATGCAGGCATGTGCCCTTGACCAATCGAACCCAGGACCCTTCACTCCTCAGGCTGAGCTCTATCCACTGAGCCAAACTAGCGCAAGGTTGCTCTTTTTTTAATCTCCACCCCCAATAGAGGGTGCTTTGGAGGCAACCAATCAATGTCTCTCCTTCCTCCCTTCCATCTTAAAAAAAAATAATGATGATGATGATGGAAAAAGTATCCTCAGGTGAATATTAACATAACAAAACAATATATAAACTTAGTATATCTAGTAAATGAGAGAACACGAGTGAGGAGAGAGGATTTACTTATTAATAAATACACTTTAGACAAATGGGGCAGAATTTCAGTAAGCATTTTCCAGAGTGAATTCCTTTGATCTAGTCCCACAAGATGTTGATTCTAGGGTCTAAAGCATGGGTGAATAAGCGCCAGCCAGCTGCCAGCTTTTTTATAGCCCAGAAACTAAAAATGCTGTTTACATTTTAAATAGTTGGAGGGTGAGGAAGGGATCAAAAGAAGAACAATATTTTTGTGACACAGGAAAATTATTTGAAATTCAAATTTCAGTGTCCATAAATTTAGTTTTATTGGAACACAGCCATGCCCATTCTGTTAGGGATGGCTTAGGCTGTTTCAAAGTACTACAAAAGCAGAGGTTGAGTAGTTTCCACATAAATAGAATGGATTTAAGGATATTATGCTAATTTTGGTGTTATTAAATATAATATTCAAATTAGAATGTAAAAATATATGGTATACACAGATAATAAAAACTTATAACTGAAAATGTAAATAACTAATGTAAATGAGGTTATCATAAATTTCACTCAATAGTGGAGACAGCCCGGCAGGCATGGCTCAGACCTGTGAACCGGGAGATCACGGTTCAATTCCTGACCAGAACACACACCAGAGTTGCCAGTGTGGGGTATGCAGGAGGCAGCCGATCAATAATTCTCTCTCATCACTGTTGTTTCTATCTCTCTCTCCCTCTCCCTTCCTCTCTGAAATCAATAAAAATCTATTTTAAAAATATAGTCGGGACAGAGGGCAAGCGTGAGTAAAGGTAATTACCACGTGGATAAGTTATGATATCCCTCGAAACTACTGGAATGCAAATTTGTGCAGCATAACTAAATTAAAGTGATAAGCTCCAATGCTGGCAGGCTTGTGGGGTAAAAGGCACATTAATAAGTTGCTGGTGACACTTTAATCCAGTCTTTTTAAAGACAATCTGGGCCTATGCAGCGAGAACCATAAAACTGTTCACTTGTTTCCTGCGATCCAGTAATTCCACTTTGGGGAATACACCTCAAATACCCCTCGCTGTTGGGAGCAGCCCAAAAAGAAAAAGAGCAATTGGTTTGCACACAGACAACTCATTAGTGCTGCCTGCTTGCAGCAGAGAACAATGACAGCAATCCGAGTGTCAACGGAAGTAGGATGGCTCGATGCACTGCCCACCGGAGGCGGCTATCAGAAACGGTAGGCACGGAGGCTTGACCTGAACAATCATGGGTGCCTCGAACTTACTAACACCCATGCAAACTCAGGTTCTCCTATCCCACCCACTCCTCCCCCAGCCTTTCCCTTCAAAGTGATCAGTCCACCACAGACTCAACTAAATGACTGTTTTCCTTCAACCCTCCTGTCCCCATATATCACCATCAGTAAACTCTCCCCGAAATCTGTTAATCCCCATCTTCACTGACACCACCCCAGAACCATCCTCTCTCCTCTACACGGCGAAAGATTCCAACCAGTCTCTTGCTTCTATGATTCCCTCTCTGAGCCATTCTCCATGGAGCTGCCAGAGTGATCTTTAAAAACATCTACCAGTAATTCAAGCCACATTGTAACTCTGCTTCCCACTGTACTCCCAGTGATAGCCTGACACTTTCACGCCTTTAAAAAGGTCTTGTATGATCTGGCCCAACTACTTCAACCTCAGTCCACGTGCCCTTTGCCCCTTTTTGCTGAGCAGCAACCACATCGGCCTTCTTTCTAGTCTTTGAACATGCAGACTCTTTCTTACCTCTGGGCCATTCCACATCCTGCTCCCTCTTTCTGACATGCTCTTCCTTCTGTTCTTGAGCGGTTGTCCTTCTTTTATCTTCCCTGATAAACGATGAACTCCAAGAGGGACCATGAATAGCCTTTTACTATCACATACCCAGAGTCTAGCAATGCGACATTTAACAGCAATGCGACATTTAACAGAAGCGTCATATAAACATTTGTTAAATATATGAAAACCAGAAATATATCACTGTAAGGTAACAGAAAATAGCTACAAAAGCAAATACATACACATTAGATTTAACTATATGTAAATGTTTGTACAGTCAGAGAACAGAAATGAATTGGGAAGACACATAAAGAGGATTCCATACCCGTTCTTCTAGTCTGCTTTGTAGCTCTCAGTAGTGAGATATAGTTCAAGCTCCAACTGCCCTCTAACTTGTCTAGGATGAAGTTAATTTTTGTTGTTTTATTTTGTATTAATCCTCACCCGAGGATATTTTTCCATTGACTTTTGGAGAGAGTGGAAGAGACGGGTAGAGACAGAGAGAAATATTGATGTCAGAGAGCCACATCAACTGGTTGCCTCCCACACGAGATGGGACCAGAGCCAGGAATCAAGCCTACAACTGAGGTACGAGTTACGTGCCCTCGACCAGAACGGAGCCTGGGACTCTCTAGTCCATGGGCGGGCACTCTCCCCACTGAGCCAAACCAGCTAGGGCTAGAATGAAGTTAGTTTAGAGCAAGATCCTTCGGGAATTCATTCCATCATTTATTGCTTAACTACTAGGTGTGAGGGCACTGGACCACAAACACAAAGACGAATAGCACATTGTCATCTTTGAAAAGTTGAAATGGAATCGCAGCCTTGGTTCTGAGGACTCCAAATGAGGCAAGAATCACACCCAAACCCTGTCTGATCTGGTATTTTTCCTGGATTTAAACCCAAAAGGAGAGAGAGAAGCCCTGGACTTCTAGAATTAAGGAAGAGCAAGGCATGACTAATAACCAGTTAAATTATTCGGGCGGCCTGTCACCATTTGCCTTTGAAGCTTTTTCCTCTTTCTCAACCCTCCCGCCTTTCCTAATCCTGATTAAACCAACTTACCTGGCCATACTGAGAATGAAACCAGATAATGGTTTTGTCTCAAAGGTTCTTTGGGAGACCAGAACTCCAACCTCTTTCCCAGAATTAGTGATTAAGTTTCCTCTCACCCTTTGCCTTTAGTCTACTCAGCACCTGCAATCCATGAAGTGATATGCCTGAAAGCTTGCTATGGGAGCGCTACCAGGGAAGTCAGATAAACCCCACACTATCTTGGAGTTAAAGCAGTTTCTCAGAGACCTGAATAGTTAACAAAGGAAATGTTAACAACCGATGATGCAAACTCATGCACTAATCCTATACAAATAATCAGGTTGGCAGCAAAAGAAACCTAAAAGGTCTTCAATTTCTCAGAGGATAAGTGAGTTTGAAACCACACTGCTAAGCAGAACCCATGTCACACTGTTACTCACTAAGCAAATATTTTTCAAAATGACCCAAGTAGCAGGAAAGCAAAGTAGCCATTCCCTATTTATAACATTTCAGTCTGCAAGCATATCTTTCCACCTTGCCATGGCACCACTGCCCGTCACAGTCACACCATAGGAAAATGCTTGCCAATGACTCCACACCCTCCCCTTTCAACCCACACACACAGGTTGCTCATGTTTTATAATCGGCTGTTTGGGCTAAAATCCCAAGTGCCATCCTAGAGCAGAAGTGCTCTTTGGATGGCGAGAGAATGTTCAACTCTCGAGTAAAACCATTCCCTTAACAGAAAACAAAATTCCAGTAAATTAAGGTTACTCATCCCCTCCCCGCAACTTGGCAGAAATGGCAGTGTGTATGCCACTACAGTGGCCTAGATTTGAGTTCTCTGTTTAGCAGTTGCCAACTGCTTCACTATAACCTCTCTTACATCTCATTCCTTATGTGTAAAAGGGGGCTAATAATATACCCCATGGATGTGTAAGATAAACTGAGATCATTTTTAAAAGGTATTCAACAGTAAGCTATTCAATAGTAACTACTCGATGAATAGGAGCTGGTAATATCGACATCAGTGAGTAAGTAGCATGAACAGCCACCATCTTCCTCCCCTCTGAGTTCTCAGTGCTAAAGCCCTTTTGAATCCACAGCTGCTCTCTTTTGATCCCAGGACTCATGGCCTCACTCCTCTCTCCTAAATCCATTCCAGTCCTCTCCTCCTCCCAAAACAATTCTGCAAATGGCTCCAAGCGACTGAGCCACCAGGCAATTCTGATGGCAGAAGAGCAAATGGAAAATTATAGAAAGATCAGATAATGAGCCTTGTTAGCACTTAGCTCCCTCAGCCCCCTCTCCTGTTTTATTTTTCTTTTTTCTTGAAACAAAGCCTTACACATAATTTTCAAATATTCTAAAAAGAAGATGGAGCTATCGCTCAGTGCCCTCTCTACCCACCCACACCCTGCTCAGGCCTGCCCTCTCTGAGGTCCCTCTGAGCACAACTTTCCCACCACTGCAAACATCTGTCACCTCCAACACCAGGATGTTGACATGTGAAAACGAAAAATTTAGATAGCCAGAATCTAGGGAGAAAGAACCACTCCCGGCAGCCTTTACCACCCCTCGAAAAAGTGAGATCACCGCTCTGAATCAACAGCCTAACACCCTGAGCCCTGCCTCCCCCAGCCCCAAGTCCAGCACGCATGGACGTCTGCCAGGTTCCTCCCAGATTACGACCTCTGCTCAGCTCCCCTTGGATTCAGGCTGCAAATGGAAGGTGGTAGGAAAGCCAGGTGGCAGCGTACAAGCCCATTTAGGATTCCTGTTTATTTTCGGTATTTGACAAATACAAACACTGGGGCAAGGCCAGTGTTGATTCACGATCTCACCCCTGTTCCTAAAGAATCGGAGCTCAGCAGCTGCTCCTCCCGCAGCCACAAAGCCCAGCGTCCAGCTAATACTAAATGGAGATTCCATTTGGGGACCCTGTTGACTCCTCTGATGGCTCTAGTTTTCATTCTGTCAAACAGACTGATGGTCCAGACCGAGGCTGCTCCAAATGGTCATGGACATGTGCCCAGAGGCAATGGGGCAACCAGGGTTCTTCCTGCCATAGAAGAGAATCACCTGAATGTGCTAGGAAGTTGCCAGGGACCTGGTGCCACCAGAATCTGCCTGACCTACTTGGGGTTAGAGGGTCAGCAGAGTATTACTGCTTACTGGACTATAAGCTTCGAAGTATCCATAACGAAAAGTCCCTTAGGGGGATAGGGGCTTGGAGGTGGAAGAGGGCATAAAGGGGATAAACAGTGATGGAAGAAATAAAATAATAAAATAAAAACAAAAAGAAAGAGAAGTCACTTAGTTCAAGTCTGATGATGTATCTGACCATTTCCCATACAAAAAAAAAAAATTAATAGTTTACTTAAGTCAATTAATGACAGTTTACACACTTTATAAAGGGCCAGCGGAGTATAACACCAACTTGCAACTTGCCTACGGAGTCTCCAAAGAGGCTTTACCTCTCACCTTCACGGACTGAATCAAGTGTAAAGTTCCAGTGTGATGTCTCCGCCTTCTGATCTATGATGCAGAAAGTACACACATCACCTGCTGGAGTCGGCCCAGCAGCTCACACCTACTTGCCCTTATCCAAAAAGGATGTACCCGGAGAGAGGGGCCCTCTACACAGTGTCCTGGAAAACATGGCGTAACCATGCTTACCAAATCCGGCTACTGTATTTGATAGACTTTGTCCTTAACTCCAGATTGAGCCACACTAACCTATGTAATGTACCCAAAGGGTAGATCTCTGCCTACTTAGTCTCGGGGTTTTTCTCAGTTGAAGTTAGTTCACGTTCCATTAACAAGGAACTTTTTTTTCTTGTTGATTTTAGTTTGCTTACGTATTTTATTTACACTGGAGGTTTGCTTTTTCCTTTTGGACTGGACCCGAGGCAGAGTCATCCATATGCCTTTAGAAACAGTTCAGATAAAAAAGCAAGCTTGGCCACGTTCTATACATTTGACAATGGGGATGAGGTTCCTGGGGTAAGTCCAAGTCCTGCATTCCAGTCCAGGCCAGCCTTATCCCTTCTGCTGACTAGAAGCCACTTTCCCTGCGGAGGCTAATGTATGTCCCTTCTGAAACTTGGCTGATTTTTCTTCCTCTGACTTGCAGACCAACAGCCAAATTTACTTCAGGTTTTTAAAGATTTTAGCATCAGTCACATCATGTGCTTTGCTTTTTGTACATTCACCTGCTGGTTCCATTCAAGAGAGTGAAGTCCACCCAGCACAACCAGTGGCCATGCACACCCTATATACCATACGAACTGTACATACGGGCAAGATCCAAATCCTTGCTCATCCCCAGTTCCCACTGCCCCTCGCAGAGAACATGTTCGACGTAGGCTCACTGACATGAAAAATAAGTTGCTTTCCCTTCCAGTTTTCCCAATCCAGGATTCTGGAGTTAAGGTACGCAAAAAAGACAAAATCTTTTGGATATGATATCAGCTCTGATTCAAAGTTCTATCTGAATGTGCCACCAAGTCCAAGTCAGGACTTCAGCCCCCATCCCCCAGACCACTCCATGCCTGCCTAGTCAAACAGCCAAAATCAAGTGCCAAGACGGTGATAATTAAACTTGATAAATGAAGGTCAGGAGCTAGTTAGTCACAACAACAGTGACAAACACTAATAGTTGGTGCTTTCTAGGTTAGAACACAGCTGAACAGGCTCTTACAGCAAATGTCCCTCTATCTGGAATTCATGATGCATGCAGCATAGTGCTTTCCAAAATTTCAGACCTCATTTCCTTGTCAATTATGGCTCCCTTCTCTTCAGACTGCCTACTGCCAACATTCTACCTTCCCGGCAAAGCCAGTTCCCTGAGGGCAAAAGATATCTCGGAGTGTGTTGTTTCAGCCTAGGCAAGCTCTTCTAGGGTATTCCTTAACACTAGTACAAACCCAAAGGTCTCACTTATCTTCTCTACTAGCTTTTGGTGTGGAACACATAATATTTTGTCTTTCAGTTTATGGTTGACTTTCCAATATCACGAAGACACAATTCATCAGAAGCAAAAGTGCAAGCAGCAAGCACACCTCCTTCCAAAAGCGCTCATGTAATTTTCCTTAATGTTTTGCAACAAATCAAACCGCCGGTCTCAACTTTCCCCAATGAGCCTTCTTTCTTGTTACATTTCACCAAATAGCAATTTGGAGTTATGAAGTACAGTGGCACAGGACTGGGGGGTCAGGCAGTCCTGGGGTCCAGGCCCAGTGCCATCACTTGTGAGCTGTGTGGACCGGCACAAAGCAATGATGTGTTTGCCACCTCCACTTTATCACCTGGAAAACAGAACAGCAGGGGCTCCACAGAGACGTTGAAAGTAAATAAGATACTGTATAGAAAGCACCAAACGCATCGTACTTTTTATATATAATCATGATATAGCATAGTAAAAAGCTGGGAAAATTCCAGGACAAGTGGAATAGGAAAACTAAGATAGTTACACAGCAGTTTACAGCCACCCAGGAAATCCTATGCTCCCTAAACCAAAAATACCTAAAAGTAGTAAATGGTTTGCAATTCTCCTCCCCAACTAGAGGGTAAATAGCATAAATCACGCTACTCAGGGAGAGACGTAAAAGAAACCCAATTAAGGTCCATTTGCCAGCCCCATCAAAGACAGGCAAATAAAGAGAATAAATCTCATTTTGGTACACCAGTATAAAGCTGATGAATATTCTGTTGACCCTCTCCTAAGATCTCCCTTAAATATCCAGCCTTTACAACCCCTGAAAACAAAGATCCCAGGGTGCTCTCCCTCCAGGGAGCCTACCAGTGCCATTCCCTTCTCCCTCTAATTCCCCACAGAAATGCATCTCCTAAACTCCAAGGAGTCCCACTAGACTTGCAACCAAGGGAGCAATGGGCAGCGACAGCTCATCCCAGGCTAACCCCCTGAACCTGTCTCCAAGGCTCCCTTTTCTGACTTCCCAGTGAGCCAAAGCTGCCCAGGCCAGGTTCTCCTGTTGCTTTGAGCATTTTTTCATGTCTCTTGGTCATCTATAAGTCTGCTTTTTAAGAGTGTCTATTTGGGTCCTTTGCCCATTTTTCAACTGGATTGTTTGTCTTCCTTTTGTTAAGCTATATAAGTTCCTTATGTATTTTAGATATTAACCATTTATCAAATGTATCATTGCCAAATATGTTCTCCCATACAGTGGGCACCCTTTTCAATTTGTTAATGGTTTCTTTTGCTGTACAGAAGCTTTTTTGTTTTAATGTAGTCCCATTTGTTTATTTTCTCCATAGTTTTTTTTTTGCCCTAGGAGATGCATCCATAAACATATTATTACAAGAGATGTCTGAGATTTTGTTGTTGATGGTTTCTTCTAATATTTTTATGGTTTCACAACTTACACTTGTCTTTTATCCATTTTGAGTTTATTCTTGTGTATGGTGTAAGTTGGTGGTCTAGTTTCAAATTTGGCATGTATCTGTCCAATTTTCCCAACAGCATCTATTGAAGAGTATCTTGACTCCACTGTATGTTCTTGCCACCTTTGTCAAATATTAACTGAGCATAATGGCTTGGGTCAATTTCTGTTCCATTGATCTATATGCCTGTTCTTGTGCCAGTATCAGGCTGTTTTGATTATGGTGGCTTTGTAGTATAACTTGATATCTGGTATTGTGATCCCTCCGACTTTATTCCTTCTCAAGATGGTTGTGACTATCTGGGGTCTTTTTTGGTTCCATAAATCAATCAAATTCATCTGATCTAGTGTATTGTTTAGACTCACTGTTTCCTTGCTAAGTTTTTGTCTGGAAGATCTATCCAGTGAGGTCAGTGAGAGTGTTAAAGTACTATATTATGACTGTATTGCTGTCAATCTCTCCTTTAAAATCCTATAGAAGTTTTCTTATATATTTAGGTGCTGCTATATTGAATACATATATGTTTACCAGAATTATATCCTCTTGCTGTATCTATCCCTTTAGTATTATGTAGTGACCTTTGTTGTGATGGCCTTCATTTTGCAATCTATTTTGTCAGATATGAGTATTGCTACCCAAGCTTCCCCCCCCCCCATTTGAATGGATATTTTTTAAACCTTTAACTCTTATCTGGTGTTAGTCTTTTGTTCTGAGGTGGCTCTCTTGTAGACGGCATATAATTGGGTCATATTTTTTTTATTCATTCAGCTACTCTATATTTTTTGCTTGGAGTATTTAACCCATTTAAATTTAAGGTTATTATTAGGTACTTATTTATTGCTATTTTAATTCTGTATTCCTAGGGTTTTTTGTGTTTTTTTCCTATCTCTCTCCATGTCTTCTCATTACAGCAGTCCTGTTAGTATTTCTTGCAGTGCTGATTTGGTGGTGATAAACTTAGCCTTTTGTGTCTGAGAAGCTCTTTACTTCACCATCTATTTTGAATGATAGCCTTGTTGGATATAGTAACTTGGTTTCAGATCCTTGCTATTCATTAAATTGAATACTTCATGCCATTCCCTTCTGGCCTATAGAGTTTCTGATGAAAAGTCAGTTGTCAGCCTTATAGGAGCTCCTTTGTAGCTAGCAAATTACTTTTCTCTATCTTTTTAATTATGATGTGTCTGGGAGTGGGTGTGTTTGGGTTCTTGCTTGTGAGTAATTTTCTCCTTTACCAGGTTAGGGAAGTTTTCTGCCATTATTTTCGACAAACACATTCTCTATCCCTTGCTTTCTTTTCCTCTCCCTCCTGTTATGTGAATATTGTTACATTTCCTGTTGTCCCACAGCTCCCTTAAGCTGTCCTCCTATTTAATCGTTTTTAATTTTGGGTTCTGATTGAGTAGTTTTTTTCCTACCCTGTCTTCTAATTCACTGATCTGATCTTCGACTTCCCCTAATCTGCTGTGTATTCCTTCCAATGTGTTCTTTATTAGTGCTATGTCATCAATTATTCCTGACTATTGTTTTCTTCATAGTTACTATATCTCTTCTCATGCTGTTGAGCATCTTTGCCATCATTATTCTGAGCTCTATATCTGAAATTTCTTATCTCCATTTCATTTAGCTTTTCTTCTGGAGAATTCTCTTATTCTTCCACTTGCGAGTTGTTACTCAGGCTGGATTAGCCTCAGGATATTGATCACAGGATGGGGCAAGAGGTCTTCCATTTTGGCTGCCTGTTTGGGTTTGTGTCTATGTATTAGGTAGATCGGCTACAATCTCTAGAGCAGGACAATGTCAGATGCTGTTTGTTACTAACCCTGAGTACCCTGTTTGGACCTACCAGCAACCCATAGCTCGTGGTTCCTTCTGCTGGAGCTGGATGTCTTTGGAAAAGACCAAGATGTGCACCAGTGTCTGCTTTTCCTAGCCCAGAGCCGCAAAGGAGATCAGGCAAAGTCTCAAAGCCTCCAGAGATCTGCCTCTGCTTGCAGTCAGATTGTATTCAGGCTGGATTAGCCTCAGACCATTGACCACAGGGTGGGACAAGAGGTCTTCCAGTGGGCAAACCTGGGTAGCAAAGGTCCACAGAGAAAAATGTCCTCCTCGGCATAAGGGAATGACTCAGCACAGAAAACCAGGGTGGCTACCCTCTAAAGCCCCCAACCTTGGACTCTCCTCACACAGCTCCAGTCCACTCTGCCCTCCCTCTGGCGGAGCCAAAGGTGAGTGGTTGTATACACCATTTTGTGCTTTGGCCCTTTAAGAGGGTGCCTGCATCTCCAGCTATCTCTTGCTGGCAGACAGCAACCCTGCTGCTTTTCACAGCCACGTGTTTTATGGGTACCTTTTCCAGGTCTGGCTCTCTGGGGAGCCCAACTTGGGTTTTAGACCCCAGTGCTCTCAGTGGGAATTGCCCACAGCTGAGATATCTCTCCAGACCTTCACCTGCTGTCTCTGGGAGCCTGGCTGGCCCTTTGCCATCTCCACACTTCCTACCAGTCTCCACGCAGTCTCCACTATTCGTCCTTGGTTATCAAGGTTCTCTCCAGCTAGTCTTAAGTTGATTTTTCAGGGTGGTTTTTCTATATTTTAGTTGTATTTCCAGTTTGGTCCTGGGAGAGTGTCAGTGTAGCTTCCCCTTACTCCACCGCCATTTTTAAGACTTCAGGTTCATTACTTTTAAATCTAACTGCAATGTATGGGAAAGGTCAGTAACCTACCACTTCCTTCAGGAGCATCCTGAACACCTGACAGGGTTACCTGGGCTCTGGGTCCTGGTGCCTGTCATTTTCTGTAGCCAAGAATCCAATGGGATAAAGAATCCTTGGAACGATGTCAAAGATCATTTTATACCTTAACAACACCTGTCCTGAGGACTGGATCTTGCAGTTTGTTACTGGATCTTGCAGTTTGTAAAAAAATAAGATATTGCTCCTCTCCCTGCTGTGGGTTACAGCATAGCCAGCCCCTCTTAATTCTGATACACCCTCTCAGTCACACTGTGGAACAAAGGGATCAACCCAGACCATTCCATGAATTAGGTAAGAGCCTTTCCATTATAGTTAGCAAGAGATCAAAGACTCTTCTTTTCGTTAACACCTTGAGATTGCTTCTAAAGCTCTGCTATAAATTTCATTTTTTAAAAAGATAGCCAATTTTAATTCTCAGGTCTTCAGTTAAAAGTCTTTACATACTAAGTTTAATAACTAGGAAAAGGAGCTGGGGTCTTTCTCATTTGGTAAAAGCAACATATATACTTAGATTACATCAAGACCTTACTTTAAAGAAACCATCGCCCTGACTGGTTTGGCTCGGTGGATAGAGCGTCGGCCTGCGGACTGAAGGGTCTGGGTTCGATTCCGGTCAAGGGCATGTACCTTGGTTGCAGGCACACTCCCGGTGGGGAGTGTGCAGGAGGCAGCTGATCGATGTTTCTCTCTCATCAGTGTTTCTGACTCTCTATCCCTCTCCCTTCCTCTCTGTAAAAAATCAATAAAAACATTTTAAAAAATAAAGAAACCATCAACAAAACAATAAGAAAGCCCACTGCATGGAAGAACATATTTGCCAATGTTATCACCGATAAGGGTTTAATCTCCAACATTTATAGGGAACTCATACAACTTAACAAAAGGAAGATAAACAACCCAATCAAAAAAATGGGCAAATGACCTAAATAGACACTTTTTGAAAGAGGACATTCAGAAAGCCATGAGACATATGAAAACATGCTCAAAGTCACTAATCATCCGAGAGATGCAAATCAAAACAACAATGAGGTACCATCTCACACCCATAAAAATGGCTATCATCCACAAATCAACAAACGACAAGTGCTGGAGAGGATGCAGAGAAAAAGGAACCCTTGTGCACTGCTGGTGAGAATGCAGACTGGTGCAGCCACTGTGGAAGACAGTATGGCGTTTCCTCAAAAATTTAAAAATGGAACTGCCATTTGACCCAGTGATCCCACTTCTAGGAATATATCCCAAGAAGCCAGAAACACCAATCAGACAGGACATATGCATCCCTATGTTCATAGCAGCACAATTCACCATAGCTAAAATTTGGAAACAGCCTAAGTGCCCATCAGCAAATGAATGGATTAGAAAACTGTGGTACATCTATACAATGGAATACTATGTTGCTGTAAAAAAGAAGGAATTCTTACCAGTTGCAACAGCATGGATGGAACTGGAGAGCACTATGCTAAGTGAAACAAGCCAATCAATGAAAGAAAAATACCACATGACATCATTTATTTATGGATAATAAAGACCATTATAAAAATAGATACAGAAGCAGAGCAGCATCAAACAGACTGTCAAACTACAGCAGGAAGGCTGGGGAGGGTTGGGGGGCGGTGGTAAGAGATCAACCAAAGGACTTTTATGCATGCATATAAGCATAACTAATGGACATAAAACACTAGGGGGTAGGGGAGGCTGGGGGAAGGTCAAAGGGAAAAAAGAGAGACATATGTACTATTTGTAATATTTTAAGCAATAATAATAAAAAAGACCTTACTTGAAACACCTCCCTCATACTAACAGGTAAAAGAAGTGAAATATTACATTGGCCTAAGAGTTAACCTAGGGGTAGAATCTATGGGGAGAATAATAATTAGGTGTGTGGTTGGGACAGATAGGCATGGCGGGGTGGAGCTAAGGGGGAGAAAGAAGATAGAGCTAACTCCAGGGACGGTAAGGCTACTAACATGGATTTAGATGGGTTTCTCGCCACACCAAGACTGTCAATCCAGGTTTACTGTTTGAAGGGACCCCCTCCTGCTCCTTAGCCACACTCGTTTCACGGATAGAAATCTTCACTTTGTCATTACTATACATGGGCAGAAAAGAGTCTCTGAAGGGAGACTGGTACTTGCTTCATTATAAATGCTAACAGCACCAAACTTTCTTTAGTCTCTCTTCCCCTTAAAACACACACTCCCACAGGGAACCAGAGTGTCTGTAGGATGAATTCCAGGCCATAGCAACTGCACTGCTCTGGGATCTAAGCAGATCTTGGCTGACCAGGCATTAAACCCTTCCAGGAAGGAGACAGCAAGCCTGCCTTTAGGGGTTTTTTTTGTTTGTTTGTTTGCTTGTTTTTGTTTGTTAGCTAAGAATCTCCATCTTCTCTGCGGAGACAAAAAGACAGGCATGGGAAGCTTATGGTGGCTCCAGGGTTTGATCTCAAAGGCATTTTCTTCCACCTAACTCGCCCATTTGGAAAGAAAAGGAAGGGATCTGGGGGAGTTTGGGATAAGTTTTGGGTCAAGGGTAGTTTCAGGCTTCGACCATGTAGGTGATGGAGGACTAGGATTAGGGCATGCCTGAGAGCTAAATGCAGTTTGTGGAGGTAAAGGAGGGATAGATACGACTGGATAAAACGGATCTTCCTTTATGCAATTCTCTCTCTCTCTCCCCTTACCCCCGACTCAAGTGCCAGTTCTCTGGCTGGCTGAGAGCCGGCGCTCTGCGGGCGCCTGAGAGTGGGTCTAAGGGTTCTGTGTTCCTGGCGTTTAGAAACTGGGACCCACCCGAGCCCAGAGCAGAGGCGGGGGAGGGGCGGCTTGCGCCCTGCCGGGGAATGCTCCGTGCACCGCGCCGAGCGGTCTCCAGTGTCTGGCGCGCACCGGTACCAATCTCCCACTGCGGTAGCATCCCGACATGACACTGCAGCTGCAACAAAGCGCCTGCCGCCGCCAGCCCCCAGCGCCCCACACCGCAGCCGCGGGCCCACGCCACTCGGAGAGAGCAGCGGCCGGTGGCTGGGGAAGGGGGGAAGGTGGAGCAAGAGGGGGGCGAGTAGGGGAAAAGCCCTGAAATGCGCAGGAAGCCCGGCGGCCACCTCTAACGCCTCCTCCAACGAAGCCCGATTGCAAGAAAAACAATTCGCCTTCATTCCCTCGTCCCAGCCGAGCCGTGCGACTCCCCCCAAATAACCGGTCGGAGCCCTCGGGTGTGTTGCCTTCCCTTGCAAGCCCCCTAAGCCAGCCGGCCCGACACCGCGCCCCCCGCAGTCCACGCCCGGGGACCCGCCCCGCTCCCGGAGAGCTGCGCCTGCTGCTCCCGCGCCGCCACAGCCCGCGGTCCTTCCTCCCGAGCGCTTACCAGGAGGAGGAAGCTCGCGATCATCGTGGCTCCGGCGATGCGGCTGCAGGAGTCGGGGACTGCGCTGCCGCTCGCAGAGATGCCCATGGCTGCGCGGGGGACTCGCAGGGGCGCCGGGAGCGCGTGGCTCTCCGGCAGCTGGAATCGGCGGCCGCTTCTGCCCAGCGCCGCATCCACCGCCGCCTCCCCGGCCGGGAGCCCATCTACCTCCAACAACACCCCATAGGCACTGCGGCAGCCGGGCGGCCGGGCCGTGGGGCAGCGGAGGGAGGCGGCGACGGAGGCTCTCGGGGTGTTCAGCACCTGCCCAGCGGCGCGGCCGCCCGGGCGGGGAGAGACAGCCTCGGCTGCAACCGGCGCCTCCCCGTGCTCTCCTCCGAGAGCGGCTGCGGAGAACCAGGGGAGAGGGCTGGGCGCGAGAGAGCAAAGAAACAGCTTCCCATAGCGAAGCTTCCAGGCACTGCCAACCACCCTCCTCCGCTGCCTGCACCCGCCAGCGAGGGACTAAGTCGGTGCCGCCGGGCGTGGGGACACACGTGGTGGCGCCGAAGGGGCGGAGGATCGGCCCTTTGTGACGTCGCCCGGGAAGAGGAGGGTCTCTTTGTAAGATCCGAGATGGGAAGGCTTCGCCGGTGGAGCGAGGAGGAGGAGGGTGCCCCTTGGCGTTCGCTGAAAATACTGCAGCTGCTTTCGGTCCCGGGAAAAAACCCTGCGAGGGCATGCACACCCGGACCCACAAGCCCTTTCTCCTAGGGTGACTCCGAGTAAATGACATCTGCGACAGGCCCTTTCTATTGCTTCTGACCCAAGGATTAAAACAGCCATCGAGCCCTGGCTTGGTGCAGAGAGCGTCGGCCTGCGGGTTCGATTCCAGTCAAGGGCATGTACCTTGGTTGCCCGCACATCCCCAGTAGGTGTGCAGGAGGTACTGATCGATATTTTTCTCTCATCAATGTTTCTAACTCTCCATCCCTCTCACTTCCTCGCTGTAAAAAAAATCAATAAAATATATTTAAACACAGCCAATGAATATAAGCGCTTAGATCAACTGCGTGTCACAAAGAGACTAGTGAGTTGGTTCTCAAACTTGGCTGCGTTTTAGAATCACCCGGACAATTTAAAACATATACTGTGTATACTGAGCCCCGGTCCCGCCCAGGGATTCTGATTGAGTCGGAGCTGGGTGTGGCCTGGGCATTTGGGATTTTAAAAGTTCTCCAGGTGATTTTAATGGGGGCTGAACTTGGAAAACTTCCGGGCTAACGAATGCAGCTAAGGAAATCGGATTAAGGATTCCAAACCCCAAGGCCCTGCAGTTGGCACCATAGATTGGTCCCCGGGAGGCCTTGGAAATCCTTGAAATGGGTGGACAGGTGTGTTTTCCTAATTAATTTTGTAAGCAGGCATTTTCCCGCCACTGTGTGGTAGCGTTGGAAACACTTTCCTTTGTGCAGGGGTACATTACAAAACTTGCACATGTACCGCATTTTACTGCCTAGTTTATGAGCGGCACACACACGACAATGAGGTAAAACATTTTTATTTTTGCCAGTTCCAACTAGAGGTTCCAATGTATGCCATTGCCAGTCTCCCTGGTGGATCTGAGTTTACTCGTTTCCCGCAAAAAAAATGTTTAAAGCACCCAGAGTTTTTGAATCAGATTGCCATGGAGATAAGAAACACCCCCCCACCCCACCCCTAAAAAGTGTTAAAATGTTTCAGTTGCGTTCCAAATGTCTTTGTGCATGTGGATGGGTAGAAAGAAAGGGAGTATCCTGCTTCAAAGCAGCCAGGGCATCGTCTTGGATGGCTAGCTGGCATCTCCCAGATTGCTGGATGAGAGAGAGTGGTACAGAATTCTAAGAAGCTAGGAACATTTCAGGACAAGTTTCTTCGTTATTCATCATCCCTCTCCTTCGATCTGTCACCACCACCTGCTAGTTCCATGTTCATCGATGCTAATCTATCCCTATCATTTCCCCCCTGGCTCCTCTTCCATAATCCCTCTGCTCTGGTCTAGGCCGCTTAGTAGATGGTCACACAAACCTCAAGGTTGGCATCCCTGCCTCTCCTTTTGCCTGGACTTCTCAAACCTTAATCTCTTCTTCATACCCTAAGGAAAATGAACTTTTTAGAACCCGGATCTGATCGTGTCCTTCCCATGCCAAAAGCCAGAGACAGATGTGGCACTTTGAGCCTTGACTTCCTATATCCCAGCTTAGCTTTCCATCCCCACTACCTGCCAATCCTTCTGAACTGTAGCTTCACATACTAATCCCATTAGATCATTGTTTCTTAACTACCTGGTCCCTTAACTGCCTGGTCCCTGTCATACTTCCAGGCTTTTGTTAGGTGTTACTTTCTTTTCATTTTCCCTCCTCTGTTTATTGACTTCTCGCGAATCCACCTTTTTAAGACCAAACTCAAATGCGAGCTCATCTGAGAAGCTTTGTCTAGTGCCCTCTCTTCACTTTCTCTACCCTCATTTGAAAAGGCTTCGTTGCTCCTTCCTCTAGTTTTTGCCCCATGGGTCTCTGTTATAGCATGTATGACATTGTGGTATGACATCTGCGTCCTTGAGCAGACTTTGAGTTCCTTGGGGGCCAAAGTCCATGTTCTAATCATCTTTGTATCTCCATACTTGAGATTCAAAATGTTTACCTGGCTCCATAAATATTTGCTGAATGAGACAAACTTAGGAAGTTTGATAAGCAGTGGAATAGTTAACACACCTGGTATACCCTTTCATTTTCCAAGTCTTCAAACATCCCGATTTGTGTTATGAAAATAATAACACATTTAATCTTGTATGTTACCAAAGTGCCATTTCCCAGACTGGGGTTAAACAACTGGCCTGCAGCTCTGTTTCCTTAGGAGAGTTCATTTAAGAACTGGCTGTTCTTTGGCCTAAGGAGTATCAGCCAGTCAGTAATAGATTGCAAGATTAAGTTCATGAGCAAGAGTTTGACCAAGTCTCCATGGTGACAAGGCACTCACAGGTAAGATAAAATGGGAGCAGAATTGCAAAACTGGCAGGATTTCAGGAGCTTCCTTTTCTCTTGGATGATAAAAGAGAGATAATATGAAAACATAAAATAAAATAGCCAATCCTTTGAAGGCATGACATATTTGTCTCATTCCCAAGAACAGTGGGGTAATTAGCTTGTTTTTTCCTTTGCAGGAGAGAACCTGCAGTATGGTGAGAAGAGGAACTCACGTTGAATTGCCTATTATCCATGTGCATTAGAAGTCCACACCTGTAATGTTTTCATTTTGCCATAAGCTTTTTCCACTCAGAATCCTGAATCATTTCTCACTTAATGGGAGAGTTGATGAGAAAATAGACCTCGTTTAATAGTTTAATGGAAAGATAATGGTTTTTTTTGAGCCACCCGATATGGAGCAAATCTCCCTTGTATTACTTAACTGGGTAGGTCTAGGCAAGAACCTTAATACCTTTTGTTGTTGTTGTTGTTGCTATTATTGTTGTTTCTTCAACTATAAGACAGTAAAAAACTATCTCATGGTGATAGTATGAGGAATAAATGAGGTACAATATGTAAAATTCCCCACACTGCACTTGTCCCTTAGTATGTACTCAATAAACTAACTCTTCTCCAATCCCCTTTGGAGATGATAATCTTTCAAAAGTTACTTTAGAGAAGAAACATTAGGTTTAAAAGTTTGAAATTTCTTCAGACACACATTAGATTTGGGGTTAAGATGGCTAGAAAATCACTTACCTGATATGCAATATAGTGTCAAGAAAAGTGTAGTGGCTGGGAGCTCTGATTTCTGACCTTTCCTCGGGCATTAGCCAGCCGTGTGGATTTTAGGCCACTGCACTTCTCTGCATTTGTTCGTGTTTTCTTTTAAGCTTCCCAAAGTACAAAATGATAAATGTGGATCATGCAATCTTTCATTATCCTTTCTACGACTGAAGTTTCAGGATTCTATTTGGCTCATGTGAAATACTCTCTCCTGGCTATGAGGAGTTGAAGTTGTTAGAAGTAGGAAGGCAGAGAAGATTGAAGAAGGGAGAATGTGGGGAGGAGGAGGTCCCGGGAGATGCTGGGAGATGTGGAAGGAGCGTGGAATACAATTAACTTCTGTTTAGGAGTCGTTTGTTCAGTTTGGGAACCCAAGTCCTTGGGTTCTCCACATGTCCCATCTGCTCCCTCTGGCTGATCTCCTTTCATCCACTCAATCACCAAGTAGCTATGGAGGGCAGGCTTTGGCTTAGCACTGTGCTAATGTGGCAGAGTGCACAGCAGAACGATCAGCCAGAGCTCTGAGGGAGGAAAGTTTAACCTTTAGTTCACAGATCTGCTAGTCCAGGCGAATTCAGATCCAAAGCCTGAGCTGAACTTGTGGGGAGGCTCTGACCTATATACCAGTATCTCCTCCTATGGTGGACCCCTGAGGGTCCCTGCAGCTCCGTCCAAGTCAGCCGTGGCAGGGCCCTGGGGTTAGGCTCTGCAGCTCTGCCCATGTCAGTCATAGTGGGGAAGTAAGACTACAGTTTTAACCAGATATCGAACTAGGTTGCAAGCCTCCTCCCCACTCCGTTTTTCTTGTGACTAAGAGGCAGGGTTGCAGACAGCACATCAAGCAAGTTCTCTGCTTTCCAGAAGTTTCCATAAAATCAGATAGGTGAGATGAAACATACATGAAAACCTACAGGATCAGACTATAATTTAGTGCTGAGATGTGTGGCCTGAACTGTGGGTATAGAAGAAGACTGTTGAAGTTTTGGTTACTTGGAGAAGGTTGGATGGGATATTCCCCAAATGGGGAAATTTGTATTGGGATTAACTGATTGGGTTTCTGAGCCAGGAAAGCAACACAAGCAAAGGCACAGAGACAAGGAAGACATGATATTGCCATTTCTAGCTCTAAGACCAAACACCCTTATTATAGAACTAGAAGTCCAGCACACAAAATCACGCAGCCCTCCCATCCTCCCAAGGTCCCCTGCATACCCACCAGCGCTAGCCTTGATCAGAGCCTGTGGGCCTTGCCACCCGCCCCACGGCTAAGAGTGGCTTGCGAGCCAGGGGGAAGGACCGAGAGGTGCTCCATGCACCTCCTGGTGACTGGTCTTTGGTAATTATGGTGTTACAGCATTACGGCCACTTGCTTTTTATAATACAGTTAATATAGATAGTAGGAAGCTAGGAAAATTCAAGGACAAGCAGATTATATAATTAAACAGCAGTTTGCAGCCATCTAGTAAATCCTATCTTCCCTAATCCTAAGGCACTTAAGAGTAGATGGTTTGCACTCCTCCCTAACCAGAGGGTAAGTAGCTTAAATCACCCTACTCAGGGAGACAGATAACAGAAACCCAATAAGGGCCATTTGCCAACCACACCCAAGGGCAGACAAATTAAGAGAATAAGTCTCATTTTTCTACATCAGTATAAAGCTGATGAATATTCTAGTGATCCACCCCTAAGACCTGCCCTAAATTCCCAGCCTTTAAAACCTCTGCAAATGAAGGTCCCAGTGTGCTCTCTCTCAGGGGAGCAAGACCTTGCCATTTCCTTTCTTCTCTTCTTCTCCCTGCTCAGGCACATGTCTTCTAAACTCCAAGGGACTCTAGGAGACTTGCAACCAGGGGGGCAATGGGCAGTGGCAGCTCATCCCCTTGAACCTGTCTCCAAGGCTCCCTTTTCTCTGACTTCCCAGTGAGCCAAAACAGCCCAGTGTGGGTTCTTATGCTACTTCTTCTATGCCCTTCCTAGTTTCACTGTCTTAAGCAGGCATCCTCAAACTATGGCCCACGGGCCACATGCCGGGTGTTTTTGCCACCGCTGCCTGTCCTGCTTAAAATAAGATATGTGCAGTGTGCTAGGAATTTGTTCATTGTTTTTTTTAAACTAGAGTCCGGCCCTCCAACAGTCTGAGGGACAGTGAACTAACTGGCCCCCTGTTTAAAAAGTTTGAGGACCCCTGGTCTTAAGTGTGTTTTTGCTGTGGTCAATAAATTCTTGCTTGCTTTTCTACACTCTGCCTCTTGATTAAAATCTTTCCTTCAAGAAGACAAGAACCAAGGTCTCTGGTAACACTCTGTCCTTCTCTGGCCCCCTTCAGCTCTGCTGAGGCTGCCCTGTATCCTCCTCATGGTTTCTGACCTAGCTACCTCGCCCTGCTCTCTCAGTCTGTCCTCTCTCCTCCTTTTGTCACTTCATTTGCCCCAGAAGTGTCCACCATGTGGGCTACCATCCTCACCTAACAATGTTTACTAGTATTTTAGCAGAAACTTGTCTTCATTTTCTCACAGCAGTGTTGGTAAAGAAGTCCTGTCCAGGCTAACAGCTCCATGCTGTCCTACCTCAGCTCCATCCTCACTGCTCAGCAGCAATCATGCTTTTCTCTTTTACTTCTATTTTCCTCAAATCCTCTATCTCCACCAGTTAAGCTTGACATCATGGCTGTGCAATGAAAACTTCCTCCACTCCCTTCTTCACAAGTCTCAGGCATTATCTTTCCTTTCCTTTCCCCTCCCCCCCCCCCTCCTTTTCAGTGGTTGAAGCATTAGTCTTTCTTGCCAGGACTGAAGTTTCCTTTGATGATCTTGAGTTCCCTGCTCCTGCCTTCTCTAAGATGGCAGCTCCTTTTCTCCCTGCATCTTAAAAATCTCTTTCCCTTTCCCTCATCTATAGGATGTCCATCTCATCCATCTTTTCTAACATCTTTCCTACATAGCATGGGCAAATGATGCTCCCTAATCACAACCTTGATTATATTTGAGAGCTGCTGAGGAACCCTTGACTGATGACTCCTCATTGACTAAGAAATTAAGTATAAAATTTTCATTTTGACATTCAAGGCTTTTCCCACAATAATGGTCTCAACCTCCCTTTTCTGCCTCATCAGCCACCACTCCTTTTGCCATAAAGGACATGAGTTTTTCACTGTTGTTAGAGCATACCATGCATTTTCTTACTAAGTGATTTTGTTTAATCTATTTCCTCTATCTGGAATCTCTACCAGTTGAACTCATCTGTCCAGACTCATTTGAGTATTTTACTTCTACTCAGTTTCATTCCATTCAGCAAATATGACTGAGGACTGTCGATGCTGAATGCATTATGCTAGGCAGTGTGAGTATACAGTGGTGAATAAAGGTGATTTCTGCCTTCAAGGGGCTGCAATATTATTGAAAAGACATATTGGCAACATATAAATTGTTCAGCTTTTGACACTATACTAAATGCCTACCTAGAGCTTGTCTCACAGATCATGCAATGCATATTTGTCGAATGACTGAATAATTGTTATATGAGATGCAAACATAGTGTATACTATGCATAGTGCATAGCAGAGAACAGGAAATAAAGACTTATCAACTGGGTGTACATCTGGAGGCCTACAGAAGTTGCATTTCGAACAGAGGGATGCCGTGCTGTGAGTGGTCAAGAAACTGGGCACAACAGGAAGTTAGATTAGATGCTGCTATTGTTCTAAAAGTTCACCCGCCAGTTAAAAGGAGCCTGAGACACAACCTCTGTCCCTGAAAAGTCCCCCTTGTTTTTTGAGCCAACCTTCTCTGCCTAGTCCTTTCTTGCATCTTTCTTTTTCCCAGCATCCCTAGACTTCCCCAAATCAACCAGGTGTCTGTCCCTAGGAAATCCCAAACTATTTTGCATAGAAAAACTTTCATGTCTTAGAGAAGAAAGATTTTACTTTGCTATTCAGAGCCCTCTGGACACCAGAGGAACGTTGATTTCAATTAAGCATTTTGTAAAACAAAAGAGTAGTTTTCTCCTTTTGCCAACTTCAAACAAAGAAACCTGATTCTATTTGCAGTGGAAGCATGGAGAGAGTTTGGGGCACTGTAGTGAGAGTAGCACTAATAGCCAGCAACATGTATTAAACATTTACTAGGTACTAGTCACCATGTAAGTCCTTTACATGCACTAGCTCATTTGATCCACACAGCAAACTTTTGAGGCATAGATTATTGGAATCCTCACCCCCATTTTACAGATGAGCAGACTGAGGCTTGTACTGTAGAGGTTTTGTAACTTGCCTATGGTCACATACCTAGCCACTGGAGGCGACAGACCTGAACTCAAACCTTATGCCTTCATAGCTCACCTGTTTAGCCAATACACAAGAGATTGCTTCACAATAATAGATTATTGGTTGCAGAAAAAACTTTGGATGAATAGATACACCAGCACCTCTCTTGAGCTATTCTTTTAGCTTTTGGAAATTTTAAGAGGAGCATTAAAAGCCTCTGACAAATGGACAGAGAAAACTTCCTTGGCAAAAGAAAACTGGATCCAGAGTCACGTTCTTACACAATGGAAATTTAGGCAATATTAGCACACATTCCCGTTTATCACCACACACATACAACCTGCCCCACCCTTTCAAGGCCTTTACGGTTTTTCTTTTTATGACTAGCCTGCAACAACTAATCTGAGGGGTGGCGGGAGGATCTTTTTCTCAGGAGGAAATTTTCCCTTCTGATTATTAAACCTTTCACTTTTCTTCCCCACAGCACTTACTATACTAGTATGTAATGTTGTTTATCTCAAAGGTCTTAGTGCAATTTGAAACTTTAGTACTTTCAAAAGAATATGTATTACAAACTTACCAGAAAATTTTAGTTTAATTTTTTAACATTTTTGTACAGTTACTACTTTTTTTTATTTTTTGGAATAGCACATATTTAATTTAAATTTTCCCTTTAAATGAAGATAGCAAACATTGACCAAAACAAAAAAATTTTTTTAAATAAAAAAATTATTAAAAATGAATAAAAGTAAAGAAATTTAAATAATACACTTTCAGAAGATTTGCTGTTGTTTTTCTTGGTGGTAGTGTTTATAACAAATGCACTCTTTAGAGAGAGAGAGAGAGAGAGAGAGAGAGAGAGAGAGAGAGACATTAATTTGTTGTTTCACTTATTTATGCATTCATTGGTTGCTTCTTGTATGTACCCTGACCAGGGATCAAACCTAAAACCTTGGCTTATGGGGACAACAATCTAACCAACTGAGCTACTCGGCCAGCATCCATATACACTTTTGAAGAAATTAAAGCTTAAAATAGCATTCAGATTTTGGGACAGCCTACACATACTATGCCTTAGGCTACATTGAAGTTACTTGCTTGCACCTGAAGTCACTTCCCAAGCCACATAAACACCCAAACTTTGCCCCCCCCAAAAAAAGAAAATCATTTCACTAAAATATCTAAAATATTTAAAAGCCTTACATTCGTCAGCCATGTGGTGTCACTTTGCAAGATTGTTGACCATCTCTCTTCACAGCACTAAAATTAGTGCGAAATAAAAAATTTTAAATGATGAGCATAATGGATACTTTATAGACAGAGTTTGAAATCCACACCACTTACATGTCTGCTCCACAAATCAGTTAAACTCTGTCTTTAAGATCGAGCTGTTCACTATTTTTAAAAGTAAAAGTTGAACATGCCGTTATTGGTTGCTGAATTGGTAGTTTCTGCAATTTTTCTCTAAGAAGTAATTGTAAAAATGAGTGTCATTTTAAGGCATTAAATTACTGTTTCCCTAATAAAATAATTATATCTGTTTATAAGCATTTGAAGAAAAAAAACACTCCCTCGTTTATATTGCCTTTTTTTTTTTTTCCCTTTTCAGAGTCTCAGGCTGTGTGGTCTGGGGCAGAGGGATCTGCAAAGCAGAGAACAGAATCTAAGGATGGGGAAGCCAGGACTAGGGAGTGGAGTGTGATCTGCAGAGATCAGAGACGTATATAACTTTAAATTTCACAGTTGGAAACTTTTAGTATGTGCAATTACTGTATGCCAGAACTTTTCAAAAACATACCATATTAATCCTGTGAGGCAAGAATCCTTCACCATATTTTACAGATGAAGAAACAAATTTTGAGAGCAAGCCACCAGTCCAAGATCACACAACCAAACAAGAAAGCTACAGTGCAACTTGACTGCTTTTGGGTGACCCCTAGTGACAGAAACAGACACAGTTTGAGAAGTGCAGCCTTATCCAGCTAGGATCAGAGAATTTGACCCTTGCTGAAGACAGCTCTCTAAATTCACTACTGTACATATATTGCCGCCACCACCACCCTGCCCCATTATTACATATCCAAACTATTGAAAGGTTACTTTTGCATTCTTTTTTATTCCTTTACTACCTATTCGTTGCAAAGAGTAAGTGCCCACTACGTGCTAGTGATGGTTCTGAGTACATGGCAAAAAGCAAAACTGCCAATAACTCCTACCCGCATGAGACTTAAACTAAGAGATGAAAATAAATACTTCAGTTATTTTTTCAAAATATATTTTATTGATTTTTTTACAGAGAGGAAGGGAGAGGGATAGAGAGTTAGAAACATTGATGAGAGAGAAACATTGATCAGCTGCCTCCTGCACACTCCTCACTGGGGATGTGCCCACAACCCAGGTACATGCCCTTGACCGGAATAGAACCTAGGACCCTTCAGTCCACAGGCTGACGCTCTATCCACTGAGCCAAACTGGTTAGGGCTTCAGTAATTTTTAATGGACTGAATTGTGCCCCCCAAAAACTCATATGTTAAAATCCTAAACCTCATAATGCGGCTGCATTTGAAGATAGGGCCTTTAAAGAGATATTTAAAGTAAAATGAGGTCATTAGGGTAGGCCTAATCCAATAGAACTGATATTCTTATAAAAAGAGATAAGGACACAGGCTTGTACAGAAGGAAGACCATGTGAAGACACAGGGAGACAGCAGCCACTATGGAGACAGGTTTAGGATGAGCTGCCGCTGCCCATTGCTCCCCTGGTTGCTAGTCTCCTGGGGCCCCATGGTTGTTTTCTGCAAGGGATGTGAAAGACTGGATTCTGCTAAATAAAGAGCGCTTACTGTGCTGCGACCTGGATATTTTCTCAGAAAGCAAGGGGGATTTTGAGGGACAAAAGGAAGAAAGGAAGTGTAATCAGACAATGTGTCTGTGGTGCTTGTCACTACTTGAGCCAATTAAGCAGAAACAGGGTTGAATCATATATGAGCGTTTATTCCAATACTGCTGGCTGTATGGGAGAGGGCAGGTCATCCACAAAAATCTGCTCTGCAGCCCCCCATAAGCCAGCTGCTTATATAAGATAAGACAAAGATTACACAGGGAAATATGAATTATAGGCATGGGGAAGTAGGAGGCTGGGGTGGGACTCCATTGTTTGGGCAAGAAGGTTGTTAATCTTTCCCCGTGAGAATGGACTGCATTCCAACGTTGACTCCCAAATCCAAGATCGACTCCCAGGTCCCAGGGCATATAATTCCCAGTCAGGTCAGAATGTCCTTTCTTTAACCAACACAAGGCAATCATGATGAATAGAGCATGATTAATATTTACCATAGCTAGTCACCAATATTCTATTCTTGCTCCTACCAGAAGCTGGTATAACCAGAAATCAGGGCTGGGGCAGTGGAAATTTGCTGTTAGTGATAAGGCTGGAGGACTTTGTAGATTTTTTAGGGATTCAAAACCAGTCATCTCAAGATGTGTCTCTGTGTCAATGTGCCTTTGTTTTGAGCTAAAGGCTGCCAAGTCCCTGTGGGCTCAAGATAAACTTCTGGGCCCTGGCTGAGTAGCTCAGTTGGTTAGAGCATTGTCCCCATACACCAACGTTGGAGGCTCGGTTCCTGGCCAGGAGACATACAAGAAGCAACCAATGAATGTATAATTAAGTGGAACAACAAATTGATCTCTTTTCTTCCCACTTCCTCTTTCTCTCTCTCTCTCTAAAATCAATAAACAAAAACTTAAAAAAATATAAACTTCTACCCCTCCCCTTAACTACCTAGAAGAATTTGAATTAGAGGTTTTGCCTATAATAAGAAATAATTGCAGATAACCTTTTTTGACCTATCTATAGGGCAGGACAAACTGCAATGACCCTCCTCCCTTCGAAAGCCTTAACATGATCCTTAGCTCACAATGTCATATATAGCTCATTTTCCCTTTCTGTCTTTGAACCTCTCATGTATGTGGGGTCTCTAACTCTCCAATGTATGCAGAATTCCCAAACATCCTATATAATAAAAGGCTAATATGCAAATAGACCGAACAGCAGAACAACTGGTCACTATGATGTGCACTGACCACCAGGAGGCAGGTGCTCAACGCAAGAGCATGGGGAAGTAGAGACAGCTGTCTAAATTCACCCACAGGGAGAGCGCTGCTCAGCTAGAAGCTGGACTTGGCGGTGGTGGGAGCCTCTCCTGCCTCTGTGGCAGCACTAAAGATGTCTGTCCGACGGCTTAGGCCCATTCCCCTCGGGCATTCTCCTTCCCCCTTCCCCTCCCCCCTCACACCAGAGCTCCCAGACTGCGAGAGGGCACAGGCCAGGCTGAGGAACCCCCTCCCCCAGGTGCAGGGCCCTAGTACATAGATAATTGAATTTGGTCATTTTCTCTTACTAATAACAGCCTCATGTCTATTTAACCATCAGATGGGCTGAAAGAACACTGAGGGTTACGTTTCCTCCTTCCCTACGATTTGAAGATATTTGCTTTTCTGCAATGTAAATCCTTCCTCTGCCTCCCTAAGTCTTGGATGCTGTAACACATGGTTGTAATGAAAGTTTCAGCAGGAAGGAGGGATGGCACCCAGAATTTTGCCAGGTGAGTCATCAGAAAGCTAAAGAACTCAGGAAAAACAGGAGCGTGGAGCAGAGTGCACTGGAAGCCTCCTGGAAATACAGTTATCCTGAGGTGGGCTTTGAAATCCCAGGGGGCATGGAATGAGGTGCACGACAGTCACATTTCGATATTCCAGGCCAGGAACGGTTCAGCCGATGGCTAACTTATAGAGGCCTCGCCACAAATCTATTGAAAACAAACGAACGAACAAATCAGTTTCTTCATCTGTAAATGAGATGATCACGGTATCAGCCTCACAAAGTTGTTTGTGAAGATTAAATAACATGATATATGGAATATGCTCAGGACAGTGTCCGTTCCCTTAAGTGCAAAATAAATGTTACCTCTTGTTATTGCAACACTTCAGCACACCCTTTGCTCATGCTATTTACTCCTTACGATTTCTATGAAAATCTCACACACTTCCCCAATTTTCCACACTAGAACTTTTAGCTGGCTTTCTTTCTTATTTAACATCCGTTCAGGACTTATGAGAAGCACCATCACAATTATCCTTAAACTTGGCCGATCAGAGGGATCATCTGTGCTACTCGTAGAAAATAGAGTCACTATCCCATCCCAGAACTCCTGGAGCCTGAGTTGTGCATTGTTAATAATGTGCTCCTTATGGTAAAGAAGCGTGGTCATATAGCACAGTTCTCAAAGACCCGGCTTTCAAGTCAGACTGATCTGCCCTTTGAATTTCCCACTTTCCCAAGCTCCAAGACCCAGGTTGAGTTTCTTAACTTCTCTAAGTCTCAGCTTAGAGATGTAGCCTCATCTGTAACCTGGGAATACTAATTGTACCTACTTCACAGGATCGTAGTGAGAATGAAATGAGATCTTATGTAATGTTTTTACCCCAACGCCTGGCAAAGTAAAAGCTCAGTCAATGTCAGGCTATATCAAGTGCCTACTATGTGCTAATACTTGGCACACCACCTCTACTCCTATCTTTCTTTGGAAGATAAAACTAAATTGTATAAATTATACATTCTGAATGATTACTATGAGAACACAGGCTCATAGAATTTAGCTACCTTATCCAAGATCATAGAGCTAGACAGCGGCAGAGCCAAGATAATCAGTCTAAGCATGTGTTGCTTCTAAGCCCACCTTCTTGCCACCATGTCACATTGAGACACAAGATCTCTTCTCCTTTAAACTGCGGTAGCATTGCTTCTGCATCTCTCATAGTATTATGTTGTCTCTGTCAAGTTTTCAACTTATCCGTAATCATGTCTTACCGCCTCTGTAGACCAGTGGTTTTCAACAGGGGGCAACTTCCCCCCGGAGATCATTTAATAATATCTGGAGATATTTTTGGCCTTTACAGTTTCGGGAGGACAATGCTACTGGCATCTAGTGGGTAGAGGCCAGGAATGCTGTTAAGCTTCCTACAATACACAGGACAGCTGGCCCTCTCCAAGAAGGAACTATCCAGCTCAGCATGTCAACAGTGCCAAGGATGACACAGCTTAGACTCTCAGTTCTCTAAGCACAGGAACCAGGTACCATCGAGTTCTTGTCCTGTACAACAGTCTTTCTCAACACCCTGCATCTTGCAACCACTCGGAAGCTGCCTAAATCACCCAAAAAGTCTGACTTAATTGGTCTGGGTGAAGCCTGGGCATCAGTCTATTTTAAAGCTCCTACGTGGTGGAAATGTTCTAAAGTTGCATTGTGACAATGTTCACACAATTCTGCAAATTTACTGTAAGTCATGGAATTGTATACTTAACTCAGGTGAATGCTATGGATATGTTAATCAAACCTCAACAAAGGTGTTCAAAAGGAAAGAAAAGCTCTCCGGGTCTCCTTATTTTCCTTCCGCGAGGGAGAACTGCTATTCTTAAGCAAGTAGGTAGTGCTTTGTTCATAGTAGTCACTCAGCAAATATTAACTGTGTAAACTGAAATGTAACTGGATTGATTTAAATGTGTAGAACAAATGGCCTTTATATCAAAGCCAGAATGTAACTGCTTTAAGTTCCTTTAAAGGTCATAAGCCTTTCATAGAAAATGGCGTTACATTAAAAAGGGGCAAAGCTCTGGCCGGGTAGCTCAGTTGGTTCTGATACATCAAAGTTGTGGGTTCGATCCTTGTCAGGTCACATGCAAGAGTCAGCCAGTGAATGCATAAGTAAGTGGAACAACAAATTGATGCCTCTCTCTCTCTCTCTCTCTCTCTTTCTCTCTCTCTTTAATTAAGCAATAATTTTTTTAAAGAGGGTAAAGTTCTTTGGCCCAAGAGCTTCGGCAGTTGGTCACCCTGGAGCTGACTGAGTGGCTCCCCGGGGACCATTGTGACATGGCACTTGAAAGGACACCCCCTGTACATTCCACCAAGCAGGGCACTCAGCTTCTGCACCCAGAAAAATAGGAAACATCTCTTTTCCCAGGGAATGTTGGGGAAATGGGTAGACCATGTAGCTATGAAATCATCCGTATGCTTAAGGATTTGCTATGAACTAGCTGTCAATACCTTCCTTTTCCAATTAAACTATATATTTTTCCAGTTGGGAGCTGTGGGATGAAACTGGCCTATTTGTGTGGGTTGGTATGTTATTGCAGGCCTATGTGAAATCCTAAGTTTAAATGAACTAGAAAAAAGAAATTTTTTAACACTTAAACGTTTTATTGTTTAAAGTATTACATATGTCTCCTTTATCCCCCTTTGACCTCTCCCCTGCCGCTTGTCCCCCCACCCCCACTGCTCACCCCTCCCCCCCCCACAGCCCAGCACATGCCCTTGCCCTCCTACTGTCTGTGTCCATTGGTTATGCTTAAAGAGAATTTTTTTTGACTGTGAGTGTTGCCTTTCATCTAGAGAAAAGAATTATTATCTACTTTAGATTTATTGTAGGAAAAATAAATTGGCCCCTCCCTTTGTGGCAGCAGCAGAAGTTGAGTCACTGCTGTATTTGTGAAGCATGAGACATAGGATCTGACTTCCCCTTGCTGGGCCCCTTTAAAAACATAAAGAGGCGTGTTCTCCCTCCCAGGAGCACACCCATGCCTTCCCCTTCCACCTTCCCCTCCCCCCCACACACGTATCTCCTCAACTCTAAGGGACCCCACGAGACTTGCAAGCAGGGGGCAATGGGCAGTGGCAGCTTGTCCCAGGCTCACCCCCTGAGCCTGTCCCCAAGGCCCCTTCTCTCTCACTTCCCAGTGAACCAAGCAGCTCTGCCTAGCCTCACTTCCCACCCAGTCCCTCTCCTGCTGCTTCTTCTATCCTAGGCCCTTCCTCGTTTCACTGTCCCCAGCTTCAAAGAACATCCTCTAAAAATATAACATAAATAAGAGAAAATAACATTGAGACAAATGAGTGCAGGTAGCCTCTCTGTGGCTGAAAACATTTCCTTCCATTTTGTTTTACCTAAAGGACCGCTGTCTGATGAGGACTGTCAGACGTTTTCTTCTATCACTGGCCGCCAGGGGGGTACTTTAAGGGAAATGCAGGGCTCCCTCCGTTCTTCTATCTTCATGGCACTTTGGTAATGGGCAGTCAGGCTCCCGAGCTAATGAGTATTATTTTGGATCTGCTCCCAGGAATGCACGCAAGATGGATTCATCATACGCCCATCCTCCTAGGATTGTTCCTCTCCCTTCTGACAAGGGGGGGTTTTCTTAATGCCTCTCACAGTTCTGTGGCCTTGACTTCTCAGGTTGGTGGCATCCAGGTCACCTGGCTATGAAGAAGCTCATCTCCCCCAAGAAGATTCCCAGGCTCCCTGCCTATCAGGGAAGGCCAGGAGAAGCCTGGAGAGGTAGACTTGCTGGCCAAGTCCTAACTCCATCAAATCCCCTCCAGGCATTTGGATGGACCATGAGACTTCCCTCTGGCCTACTTAGTCGCCAGGAACTCTGAGGAACTTCTGCGGAAGCATTTCTGTGCATTAAGACTTGTGAGGCAGGGTGTGAATTTCTCTGTCTCCCACCTTATTTAACTCTCAGGTGGTGGTGGTGAGATAGAGTAGACCAGGCAATAGATAGAGACCTTGTGCAAGTTATTCAAACCCTGTGTGCCTCAGTTTCCTCATTTGTAAAACAGAGATAAGAGTTTATATTTCATAGACTTAAGTGGTCTATAAGTGGGAAGTATTTTGCTATAAGGCAATGTAGAAATGAGGCTTTGTCAACAGAGAGAGGCAATGTAGTTATTCTCTGAGAAAAATTTTACATTGACAAAAGACATATGTTTGCTCATGGCTCTGAAGTGCTCCCCATCCAAAAGATCTGAAGGACTTAATGCCTTTTTCAGCTCCACCCAGGGCAGGTGGAGATACAGGACACAGAGGCCCAGAAAATGCTCCCCTGGGTGCCCTGTGGAGTGCAAAGAGGAAGGAAAGGTTGAGAGGGGCCAATCAGGGGAGGAGAAGAGAGGAAAAGGTCCCTGGCGCCTATGAGAGGTTAGCTCTGTAACCACTAAGAGGCGACTGTGGACACACACAGAAATCCTTGGCACTATCCTGTGCACTGCAGTTGTCCAGCAGTGACACGTGGCTTCACTCTCTGGTAATGGACTTTCCTGCACACCTGTCCAGACAGTTAGCACCTGACTGAGATGTCTTTCAGGAGGCTTCTGGGAAGGCTGGGAGCTCTCTAGTCAGGATGTCTACAAGGGTTGGTTAAGGGCCTATTCTTTAGGCACCTGAGAGAGAAAATGCAGAGATGAGTTGAGGCAAGATCCAAAGAAGGAAAAGAAGGAAGGAAGGAAGGAAGGAAGGAAGGAAGGAAAAAAGAGAAAGAAGATTAAAAAAATAAAACGATGAAGGAAAAAGAAAGTTTATGCCAAGCTTTTCCTGGTGCGTTAAGACTTATACCGTGAGGTGGGATTACAATTAAGACAGAAAGTTACTGCCCTGGTGGGGTAGCTCAGTTGGTTGGAGCATCATCCTAA